>VOPJ01011768.1:483681-504334 GCA_014673585.1 Semibalanus balanoides | reverse complement strand
GGGGGGGGGGGGGTGGCTAGGGTCGGGTGTCAGCCAAAATTGCATCTATCTAATGTAAATCGGTTTGCTCAGGTGAAGGGGCGTCGCCCCGTTTACCCCCGTTGGCTATGTCCCCTTGTTTGCATTTGACTCACATTTGTTTGAGTCGATTCAAGTCTGACTCAACAACCGAAAGAACTGACTTCAACTTCTTGACTCAAGTGCTGTTTCAAACAAATTGAATCGACTCGACTCTTGACTCAAGTGCCGTTTTTACAAATAAAGTCGACTCAACTCATGACTCATCCAAAAATGTCTGACTCATGAGTCAACTCATGACTCAACTCTGAGTCATTTTCAAGTCTTGGACTGAGTAATTATGATAGGGAAGTATGTCTTGACGTTCATCAAAGCAAAGCATTAACTTCATCGTCCGCCCATGTAGCTCAGTCGGAAAAGCGCTGGGCATCTGACCTCACCCAGTAGAGGTAGTGGTAGTCCTGGGTCGAGTCGCTTCGCCGCTCGCTGTTTGCCCCTGACTGGTTGTTTGCCCCTGACTGGTATGGCCTGCGGCCGGTGGCAGCGGTCGCAATGAATGTCTGGTGACGTTAAAGGGCGAGTTGATCCGTTTCCAGGTATTTCGGGCACGTAACACTTTCGTTTCTTATCTGCCGGACACCAGGATTTGCGTAATTGATTGGTTGGGTCAGAGTCTGTGCAGCAGTCTGTGCTTAGCGCGGGGTCTGACCTTGAAAATTCCTCCGCTTAAAACATTCGGTCTATTTTTAATTAACATAGCATACATATTTCGTAGACCTGTATCATTGCTGTGTCTCGGTATAGATATAGTGTATAGTTTCAGCCAGGTTTTATTACTGATCAGTAGCAAGAGACAGCGCCTTCTGGGCGCTCTGTCCGTTTTGTGTGTGATCTGAGGTTTGCAGATCGCGGTACCGGAAGATAATCGGTGAGGAGAGACTTTTAGTGCTGGACATTTTTGTGTGCTGGTCAGTTTAGTGCTGTTCAGTAGTGGTGTTTGGTATGAACTTGTTCTTTGCGCTATCCGGATCGCTAAGAAGCCCTCACGCCGTGGTTTTGGTGGTTCTACTGGTCTAGGAATCGGTGGGATGAGCTGTTCGCCAATCAAGGCCCACCGCGTGATCTCCACCGGAATCTACCGAACTACTTCGTTGACCTTTGGCGCAGTTGGCTGCTTCTGAGACCAGTGGAGATGTTATTCCGGACCAATCAGCTGCCCCGGTGGTGGTTCTACTGAAACGCCACGCTATAGGGTCCGGCATAAGTTTTTGCCTCTGTCTGCTTATATATGTTATCGTGTTTATATCGTACCACGTGATTATTGCATCAAATATCTGCGTTCTTGGGCTCGCATTCTGCTTCCTAGATCTTTTTGCCGTGAGGAATGGGATCCCAATCGATACTAAAGTTCAAGAGCTGATAGCTGTGGTCAGAATAAACGAACTGTCTGCTCTGCAAACACACACAGAAAAGTGAAGGTCGAACACTTCTATCTCGGCCTTTGCGGAATCGCTGCTAGAGACGGACGAATCGCAATGGACACTTGCTGCATTTCGGGCTCAAACCGGGTCGTTCGGGGGATTTGGAGGATGGCGTAACTATTCTTCGCTAAATAGCACGCTTTTCAGGGCCTCCACTGTTCGATTATGACAATCTTTGCAGATTTTGACGCGGTAAGCACTTGAGATCTGTTACTTTTGGCTTAACGTGCATTCTTGTAGGCCTTAGTATTGTAAGTTCCAAAGTGTAAAGCCAAAGAGCTTCGTGGAGCCCGCAGTCTTCAGAGACGCTAAGGTGAGTCGCTGGACCATTTTTTGATGCTCACTGATTTTGTATTCAGATCGTCTTCTTTTCTGTATTTGAATTGTTTTATTGGGAACAATTATTGTGCCAGTGGAGATGGTAAGCGGACGGCCCGACCTGAGTATCAGCAATGCTTCATGAGGTTTGTAATTCTCGCAACCAGCTCTGGATGGTGCGGAAATATGTCCCACTTAGCCGGCTATGTTTAACTGTAACATTCTGGCTCAGACCTCGCTATTCCCAGATTTCACTCGCTAGATCGAAGTGTTTCGACCTTCACTTTTCTGGGCGGGATTCCAGGCCGACAGTTCGCGTTATTCTGGCCACAGCTCACCAGCCCCTGACCTTAGTTTGGATTCGGACCCCATTTCTCACGGGCAAAGGATCTAGAAAGCAGATGCGAGCCCAAGAACGCAGATATTTGATGCAATAATCACGTAGGTACGATATAAATACTGAAGCAGGCAGAGGCAAAAACTTATGCCGGTCCCTATACTGTGCGGGCAACGGAGCGGCAACACCTGATCGGCATCGGCGCCCTGCCACCGAGAGGAACGGTAGCGGAGTGGGCAGCGGGCCTCGACATCACACTGCAGGGCTCAGTTCGAGACTCGGCAGGAGCTGCGCTTTTTCAGATTCGACCATCAAGTTTTCTCTGATCGTGATCTTTTACATCCTCATTCTGAGTGGTGATTCCGAAACAGCACTACCCCAACTTCGTACGACGATAATCGCGAAATTCTACCGAGGCCGAGCGCCGCGATATTTCCACACGAGGATCAGACACAAACGAAAGCGGAAACTACGTTTCAGCTCACCAGAAGTCGCGCTCTCGGCGTGATATTGAGCTGAATCCCGGACCTGAGCGGTGCCGGCCGCCGTCCGCCGCGGGCCGCAACCGTCGCGGGCGGACAGCTGCTGGTTCTGCCGGTGACGTTCACCTTCTTGCTCATAATGTGCGCAGTATAAGATATAAGCAGGGCGACCTGAGGTCCTGCGCACCTGAACTACAGAAGTTTGACGTCATCGCCTGGACAGAAACCTGGCTGGACGGCTGTGTAGACTCGGCGGAGCTGCAGTCAGCGCTGGTGGATCACGCCTGGCACCGCCGCGACCGAGCCGCCCGCGGCGGAGGTGTCGCGTGTGCCGTCAGAACCTGCCTAGGAGCGAAACGGCGAGAGGACTTGGATGCGGCTGACACAGAGACGTTGGTGGTAGAATTGATGACTCTCCCTGCCTCACTTATGTGTGTCATGTATTGCCCACCCAACGACAACGATGTTCTGTCTCGTACTGTGCAAAAATTGCAGGACCTGGAGACCTCCCAGTGCTCCCATAGTAAACCGTGCAATTGCGCTCAACTATAAAAAGGCTAACTGGGATGGTCTGAGGCAATATCTAGGCTTAGTGTCGTCGGGCATTTTAAAAGACATGAAATTAGATAACGCTGTAGATACTTTTGATGATTTCTTGAATGCTGCTATATGTGATCATGTGCCTACAGTTGTATTACGGTGCGGTTACCCGCCATGGTTTGATGCTGAGGTTAAACGGGCGCTTCGTGAAAAGGAAGCGTCTTTCAGGCGTAGAAAGATTACTTCAACCCCAGATACGAGCAGAAGACTTTTGTGAAAAAGCAAAACTTTGAAACCAATCTACTTGTTTCAAATACTTTAAATTATCTGAGGCTATTAGTTGGCCATTCAATCGTCAAAAGACCACTAAAATTTTGCCGTACTTACCTTAAATGTGGCGTGGATCAAAGGGCTCCCCTCCGTGTTATTGGATGGGAACTGAGGGTGACCACGTATGCGATGTCGGGCGAGCAAATTATACGGAACCGAGCTTCGCCGTAAAATGCGCGATCCCATGTGTGCGAGTACCGACTGCGCCAGGTATGATCTACAACCCCTGACTCGATTTGTGGTGACGAGCGAACATTCCCCTTCCCCCACTCGCGCACTTCGCACGCGTTGCAAGGCCAAGCGTCGCGGGTCCATGACAATATTAGCGCGAGGATAATTAGAGAATGTAGCGAACAGCTGACTGCCTCCCTGGTTATTATATGGTTACCAACATAACAAACAAACAAATATATGGTTACAAACAAACTGGCTTTCTTCTTACTTGTGTAACCGAAAACAGCGGGTAATTGTCAACGGAAAGTTTTCTGATTGGACACCGGTACGCTCTGGAACGCCTGTCTGAGGAAAGGATTATCTCACCAATCCTGTTTGCTCTTTTTATAAATGACCTTCCGAATAATATTGAGACACAATTGTCTCCTTTTCGCCGACGATGTGAAACTTCACCACACTATTTCTCACTCGGAAGGATTCCAATCTGCTTTGCTCGATCTTACACGCTTGACAGACTGGTATTGCCTTTGGAAATTGCAGCTCATACATCTAAATGTAAATCATTCATGATGATGTAGCGTGCAATCGGGTTTTGCAACATTGCATGGGGGTCAAAATTGCAAAAAAGAAATGCGAAAAAAACTATGGACCAATTAAGGCCGCTGATCTCAGTGGTGATGATATCTGGGTTCTTCGACTTCATCTGCAACAATTACAGCGTCTTTCAACATTCTGCAACAATCTGCAACATTTTCNAAAAAGTATGCTTTGCACAAAACGAAACTCCGTTGGGTGGGTGATAAATTGACGCGGATTTATTCGGACTCGCTCGTCCTTCGCCGTTTAAGGCGTCTTACTGGTTTGTATTTATTTATGGATGGTGAAAGTTTCTTTAGTTGTGTTAAATATTTCCTTGTAGCCTTTACCGTGTGTTAAATAAAGACAAATTATCAGTGTATACTTTTGTATAATCAGTGCAGTGAAGCAGGAGTTATCCCTGAAACCCATGCACGGAAGCAAGCAAGTAAGCAGAAGACAGATGTCGGCCCATCTGTGAGACTACGTTCGTTCGAACTCCTCGCGTTCTCACTCACTCCGTCTGAATTAAATTGGTTATTTATATTTCAATTCGGTAAGCATCTCATAAGTCATTCGAAATTAAATTTACATTTATATTTTTCTTGTTAAGTAAACAGACACAGCCCAATCATTTCGTTCTTTATTCCAGGACCGTTTCTGTTTAATTTTCTCCTCGCCGAGCCGTTTTTGTCGTTGGTTCGGTACTGCTCTGAGTCGCCATCGGGCATCACTTGTCCGAGTATCATCGTGTCTGCTGCCCGCCTGCCTCAGTCGCCCCCCTGCCTCAGTCGCCCCCTCCCAGGGGGGCCGCAGTGTCGCCACTGTAATGACCACCATCAGCCCGTCCTCCGGTGGCGCCCCTGGCGGCGCCGATCGACAACGTCGGATACGTGTCGCGAATACCGATAACAACGGCGACCCCGACCAGCGGCGACGTCGGGCACGTCTGCCGTGCAGGCGCACCAATATCGGTAAAATATTGATAGATTTGCCAAACTAGTTAGCAAAAGTTATGGATAGGAAAAGAGGAAAAAAGCGGGAAATTGGCTTAACTTCTCGCTGCGAGCAGCGCAGGAAATACGGTCAATGCAGGAGCGCTGGCATTTGGTTGATTGTTTGGCGTTTTATTGCTTTCTGACATCAAGTGTCTGACGTTTTCTGACGTTAAGTGCACGTTTGACGTCTAATAAGTACTGACGTTAGTGTCTGGAGCTCTTGCTTTGGCTTTATAGCTTTGCCGAAGATGCTTACATTAATTACTTTGATTTGAACATTATATTCTAAAATATGAATGTTAGAACTATGCTTATAACACATTGAACCACCTGCTCACATGTCTTATTTATGTTTACCAACACTTATTTACCAAATGTTTCGGTTTATACTTCTGGAAACACTTACTTAACCCTCTTCCCTGCCAGAATTCGGCCATAATAACGTTAACCTGCGGGGGGGGGAAATTCTGCCCCAAAGAACAGAACAGAACCTGCCTAGGAGCGAAACGGCGAGAGGACTTGGAAGCGGCCGACACAGAGACGTTGGTGGTTGAACTGAGGACCCTCCCTGCCTCACATGTGTGTTATGTATTTGCCCACCGCAACGACAACGATGTTCTTGTCTCGTTCTGTTCAAATGTTGCAGGACCTTTGTGCTCGGATTTCCAGGATAGGCCAATATTTGCTGTGGGGATTTCAATGTTACCCGATGTCACGCTGGGTATTTACGAGATTGCAGATCTAAATGAAGTGCGTCCGTTTGTTAAGGAAAATGTCGAGACGGTGCATGTGTCTGATTTGAAGCGTTTGATGCTGCTTCGCATGAAACAGCACGTCACCGGAACTTCCAGGGACGATCATTTTCATTGATTTTGGTTTTCTCGCGGGGCGCCCATTGTGGAGGCAACAGTCACGGAAAGGGTGTATTTTCTTTCAGATCATATGTGAAATTTGTTGTCGCATTCAAGTAGAGATTCGGAGACTCCCACAGTAAACCGTGCAACTTGCGCTCAACTATTTAAAAAGGCTAACTGGGATGGTCTGAGGCCAATGTCTAGACTTAGTCCGTGGACATTTTAAAAATATGAAATTTAGAATGACGCTGTATTATTTTTCATGATTTTTTAATGCTTGCAATATGTGATCATGTGCCTACAGTTGTATTACGGCGCAGCTTATCCGCCATGGTTTTGATGCTGCGCGTATTAACGGGCGTTTCGTAGAAAAGTGAAGCGTCTTTCAGGCGCTTTTAAAAAAAGATAGAATTCAGCCCCAGATACGGGGAGGACTTTCGTGAAAACGCAGAGAAAAGAAGAAAACTTTAAAACAATTACTTGTTCAAAATACTTTAAATATTTGAAGGGTATAGTTAGCGACTTCAAGTCCAAACCCTAAGCGCTTTTGGACTTACCTTAAAATGTGTGCGTGGATCGAAGGGCTCCCTCTCCGTGGTATTGGAGTGAAGTGAGGGGGGGGGGGGGGGGGGGGGGGTCACAATAGGAGTGCCACGATGATGTCGGGCGAGTGCGAATTTTACTGAACGGCCTTCGCCAGTAAATTGCGGATCCCAAATAGTGTGCGATTATCGACTGCCCCAGTGTATGATCTGCAAACCCCTGACTCGATTTGTCGCCTGTGACCGAGGGGAGCATTCGGTCCGCGCACTTGCAAGCGTTGCAGGCCCAGCAAGGCGTGCGGTCCTGATTATATTTAGCGCAGGAAGGATAATTAAGAATGGTAGCGAACAGGTGGACTGCTCCCTGGTTATTTCCTGTTTCAAATGTGTGTTTGAGCGGGGGAGAGTTCCCGAGTAGGTGGGCAGAGGCAAAATTTTCGGGACAAAAATGGTTTTTAAAAAAAATGGCCATCGAATTCACCGCTCTATCTCGCTTTACCCCTTTTGTTGAAAGATTTGGAGCGCTGTATTTTTTGCGACGAGCTATTTGGCTTATGTGGTCCCGTCAGTTTGTCCCGAATCAACATGGATTTTTCACGCCGGTCATGGACACAAACCTAGCTTGCCTTTTTAAAACGGCGTGGGAATCATCGCATCCGGTCATCAAAACCGACGTAATTCTACACAGACTATCCTCGGCTTTTCAGAGGCGTCAAACCACAATTACTGCTTCACAAACTTTCAAAAATTTTCCTTACCATAATTTTCTGAGACTGCTCTCAACTGGCTATCTTCTTACTGTGAACCCGAAAAACAGCGGGTAATTGTCAACGGAAAGTTTTCGGAATGGACACCGGTATGCTCTGGGGACGCCGGAGGGAGGGATTATCTCGCCAATTCTGTTTTGCTCTATTTATTCAATGACCTCCCGATAATATTAGGACAAATTGTCTCACTTTTTGCTTGATGATGTGAAACTATACCACATTATTGTCACTCCGGAGATTCCAATCTACTTCAGGCTGATCTTGCACGTTTTGAACAGACTGGTCTTTGCCTTTGGAAATGCAGCTTCAATCCATCTAATGTAATATTCATTGATAACACTGAAAAGAAAGCCGGTGTTAAACACATTCAAATTAAAGGTGCGCTTCTTGAGGAGAAAGTCTCCTTCTATAAGGGACCTTGGTGTTTGGCTGGATCATAAAACATTTGCAGATCACATTGATGAAATCGTTTGTAGGGCAACACAGGATGTAAGGTTTGATGATCAGGTCGCTCCAGGTTGGCCATCCTTTTGGGGGAAGCAAGATCAGGAGAACGAGATTTAAAACCAAAACCGGAACCGATCCTGACAGCTTATTCGGCAAATATCCGCTCGATTCTTGAATATGGATGCATCATTTGGGGCGGCGCTGCTAAGACTCACTTGGAAATACTGGACAAAATTCAACACAAGTTTCTAATTTGGCTGTCATCCATTTATTTCCGGCAATCACAGACTCTAAATTATGATCAACTTTTGGCACTATTTAAAATCCCAAGCCTAAGCCAATAGAAGGATGCAATACGACATCCTTTTCGCATCCAAATACCCCTGCAAAATATGACTATGCCTTTTTGCTCGGGAGCTTTCCGCTGCATGTGCCGGCGAGAATGACACGTGCGATGGCCGGCACGCTCGTATTGTCCCACCCGGCGATGAGTAGACGTTAGACGAGGCATTGTGTTGTCGTGGGCCCAAGTTTTACGCCTACATGTCTTCCTTCCGTATTCTGATCCCTCTTTAGCTGCACGCCTGGTTCAGTTTAGGTCACACAGTTATTAAACATATCAAGCACGCATCGTTCTTAACGCTTTTATATTTTATCTGGAAACTGTTATATGTGTATTTTTATCCGATCCTTTAGCACTTTTTTGCAACATTGTTTCCCATTTTGTAAACCTGTGTATTTTAATGAATGTATGTAGGTGTGTGTTAATGTATGTGAGCTCTAATGATATTATGTGTTGACTTGATGTTTTATTGGGAGCATGCTCCTGTTGCTCATATGTTCTAAATAAATAAATAAATAAATAAATAAAAGATCTCGAGAATCGCTTGACAGATTTCATTGGGACAAACATTATTCGATTCGTCATGAAAATATCTTTCCTTTTGGGTACCGAAATGTATTTTTGTTTAAAAATGGGGGAGGGGCAGGTGCAAAAATTACGAAAATCTGTGTGTTTTTTTAAGGTTATTGCGGCCATCTGATTCGACTGATATTCATGCCCAAAACGTTTTTGAGCTTTCAATGTAATGGTTTTTAATATATGGTAGAAAAAGTACCACAATTAAACATCATAGGCGTATTCAGGGATAAATTGTTGGATTTTCTGATAGCAAATATGTTCTTTTCGTGATTGTTTGGGACAATATAAACGTCACATGATTTTGTTTTTGCTGTAATTTGTTAAATTTAATTTATTGCGCATAGGCAGATCCAGGTAAACAACGTGGGGGCACCATGTGCTGAACACCTTTCATCATCTTACTGATCTGAAGTTGGACCTAATTTGACGGAGGATATTGCTTCTTATTGTATGTACCTGAGTGCGCCTCTGCCCCAAAATATTTATAATTAAAGTATGTATGATGTATATAACAGTGATATAGTTTCTGACGCATTTAGTGCACCGCAAACTACGAAAGAAGTATGCGCCGCACAACCGCATTCGTAACGGCCTCCCAAAAACATGAGCCATGAGCCGCCTCTGCTGAGCCGATATTTCAAAAAATTCTATACAATACGCGTAATTTATTTTTAGGAAATGTTCAAAAGTTTCTAGGTCTATGTTTCTAGGCTAGGTTTAACGGTTTAGAAGCCGCAGGCGAAAAACTACTGGGGGATGGATGCAGAATCTGCCCCCCGCAGAGAATAGGGTTGAGATATCAGACAGAAAAACTAAAATAAAAACTCCTCTTCGAATGATAACCATTTGTTTTGGGTACTTAAACACAATTAAAAATTACCTAAAAAGTATCCAATAGATTGACATTAGTTTTAAAAAGAAGCCATATATTAGCAGCAGACTTCCAGAACTTTACAATTACGAAAATAGACAGCTACACACACAACTGAACAGTGGACAGTAGTCATCTGTAAACATCTCAAAAGCTGCAAAACATTTGCATCAAACAAAAATAACTCGAATAAACACGTAGGGGTGACACCATACCAGACGCAATATCAGCTTCACACCGCCCGAGACCATCCAATAAATGCCGGCATGTCGTCATCTCCGCCATAATGCAGCTCTGTTATCGGGCGTCCGTTTCTCAGTGTCCAATCAGCAACCCTTCTGATGACCAGTGATTCACAGCCCCGTGCTTCAGTGATTTGTAACACCGTGCTTCATCGCACAAGTCGCAGAACTCGGTTTCAAGCTATGCGGTACAACATAACTTCAGGCGTTTACTACTAGTGCCATCTAGGGGCATCAATGTAAGTAGCGATTCACGGCTTCAAGCACTGCGGTACAGCGTAACTTCCGGCGCTTGCTACTAGTGCCATCTACCGACAATAATTGAAGCTAGACAGTCATTGCTGTCCCCGTAGCCGTGTCCGTGTAGCCGTAGCCGTGATAACGTTTCAGGGACTCACAACCCGTTGGCGCCTTGCAGTTTTTCGTTCAACCTTTTCGGGATACGAGCCCGTGACCTCATCTCCAAAGTACAGGGATGTGTGTATTTTTTTAATAAATTTAGTCCGAATGTTTGGTATGGATAGCTTTCCGAGGTCAAGACCCGCGCTAAGCAGAGCTTGATGCACTGGTACTGACCTCACCACCCGATCGCGTAATTTCTGTTGGCCGGCAGAATTTAGAGTTTCCGAGTGTTTGTTGTTCAGGAGCATATGCACAGGTGTTTCTAGGTGTCAGCATTGGCTTCTGCAGAGATTTCAATATTAATTGACCTTTTTCAGTGGTTAACTGAGGTCACTGACCTCCGATGACCTCAGATGTCTTTTTTTGTCTTCTGACCGTTTCTAGGGTGGCTTGTAAAGCTGATTTAAAATATGGGATTCATTTGACATCTTAATATGTTTCACTGGGGTCTTACAATTCCAAAAATTAACCGAGGTCAATTATCTCAGATGAACTGACATAACTTTTTGAATTGGTCAGTTATTAGGTACTTTTGTGATGCTTATTTAAATTAAGCGTTTTTTATCCTTCTAAGATGTTACTTTACGATTTTAGCTCGATTAGTATTCACTTTTTACACCTTTACGATATGAGATTTTGGTCTTTGACATGACCTCAGAGGTCACCTAATCACCCAGTACCTCAAAATCAGATGTCAGTGGCTTTTTGTTATTACACAAAACACACTCGTTTTTTAATCGAAGCTATAGCTCAATTAGGGGCCAAACGCCAGGGGGAAGGTCGTCCCCCTCTACACGGTCACGCAGGGACCCTACACTGGCGAGGGTTAACGCTTTAAAGATACACCTCGTTGATTTAGGAATTTCATGAGAAACCTCGAAACCATCCATCCTCAGCTTTGCTAATGTAGTCTGACCTCAAAGGTCAGCGGAGACGGGGTGCAGGACAGCTTTGATCAGCAGATGAGGTCACACGAGGTCACGCGGGGCGGGTGCGGGGGCGGGTGCGGGGCGTTATTACATTACAAAGGTCACGAGCTGCCGGAGTTGTCTGACAGCCACCGCCGCTCCTCAGGGATCGATACGGAGCAGTGGCAGGGTAGCCAGAGACGCCCTAACTCGAGGTCACTGTCTAAACTCGGCCACTGGCGGTCAGTTGCTCGCCATCTGGATTTCAGACCGGAGAGGAATTGAAGGAATTAACACTCCAAACAAATGGCTGATGTAACACCAGTAAAACGTCTTAATCGGCGGTAACTAAGCACTAAGCAGTATATGTTGGTGATTCAAGTGAGCACATATTCATAAAAATACGTTGGTTACGAGCGAGCGCGAGGCGCGAGCGAGTCCTCACTGAATACGGGACTTTCAACACATATAAGCGACTGACCAGGCCCGACCGTAGCGTTTTGAGGAGCATTTATCTTTGAAATATCGCATTTAATTGACAAGTCTGATAGCCATCTGATAGACCCATTCAATAAATTAAGTTATCGTCATGTTTCGTCTCACGCAAGGGGTCAGAATCGCCCGTGGCACGTGTCGCGTCAGGGGTGTCAGAAGGCGTTATCCTGCTTTAGCTGAGAGCAGCTGGACCGATTAAAGCTGAAATTTGGTTGTGTGGTTTGCATATGCCAGTTGGGCACCGATATGTTACTGTCACTCCCGTTACGAACGAGAGTTTACGTTTGAGTAACAAACTAACGAACTCGCTAAATTTTGCTTACAGTAACGGACCAAGTGACGTAGGTTACTTTTGTGATCCGTTAATTCGTTACGTTTTAGTCCTTTACTCCTTTCCTCCTTTTTATTTGCTATATTTGCTTCTACTCAAACCCGGGCTTATTCGCACTAGCACACTAATGCCTGACACACGTATAAAATAAATGTCATATGTCGTAATGGGCTGCCAAATATCGTACCTGTTGGGCTGTTGCTTAATGTGGCGCAATGACATTGCGCAGCGACTGCGTTAAAGGTAGCTGTCTCTTGATCCCGATACCGCAAACGTTGGAAATGGTCGTCAGCTGTTATAGGCCGTCAGCAAGCTGGCGGCACTAGTTTATGATAAAGGTGAGCCAAATTTAAGCGCTTTTGGAGTATTTTAATTTAATTTTCACAGAGTTGTATCTAGTCCGAGCAATGAGTGTTTATTTATGTTGTTTTTCACATAAAATAGTTGAAAGTAGCTCATACACAGCGACTATAACCAGCTGCCGACAGTTATCATGGTTAGCTCCAGTCGGCTTTGAGTTACAGCCGCCACGCGTTATTTGGAATGTATGGCAATATTGCGATCCGTGAAGTCCACAAAAAAGCAAGCAGGAAACTGCATTGTGTTGCCAAAAAACAGCGATTCTACGATCCCCATGGACCAGTTGTCTGCGAGATGGTCAGAGCGGGGGAAGGTCTAGAGGAAGAAGGGGGGGGGGGGGGGAGCAGGGCTTATTTTAACATGTTATCGAGGGTGATTTTTCCACGCAGTGATTTGAAGCCTCCCTGTGGAAACCAAAATCCCCCGTAGTCGACGGTAAGACAAACGTGTTAAACTGTCTCCACAGACCCGCCCGGCGATCAACGAAAATTATTCGTGCTTGTATTCCAAAATACATTTTGGGTGGGTATTGAATGGATTTAATTGTGCTTTATAGCTGCATCATTTTTATCGTTTAGAACCCTTTGGCTTTGATGCTATGGTGGTGTAATGAAGGAGGTATTCTACAATCGGCAATATGGATAGCTCAGGCGGGCTTTAGCAGCACAATATTGCATTAAAGCCTCAATTTTCACTTGCATTTTAGAGACTTTAAATTGGTTTACACATTGGTGTTTGATTCACCGCCTCACGTCCAATAGGTGCAAAGCATTGATTTAAATCATGCAAACAACATAAACCATGCGTTTGCGCTTGTATAGCCAGTAACTCTGCACGTGCCACGCGCCGCTGATCGACACACAGTGCATACTGCACACGCTGGGCGGATCGTTTCGCTATAAATCTGTGCTCAACCCGTTTCCTTGTGACTTTGTCCGGAATTGCAACGTTATTGTGTAGGTAATTTCGTGGATGGAACAAGGGTGCACATGCGCACGTGCAGTTTGACCGAGTTTGACCTGCGCAACATTGCCAGTGGTGGGATATCAAACCATTCATTGAATTTCAGCTAAATCGGTCCAGCCGTTTCTTAGCTATAGCACGATAACGTTTTTTGACACCCCTGACGCGGCACGTGTCACGCGCCATGCACTGCAAACTTTTTTACCATCTCCTGGCGGGTACATTTTTAAGGAACCCGCATGACAAGAGTATGTTGAAAGGGTTAACTGGTTGTTACTCTCGTGGCTGTGGGTAACTAAAGGTAGTCAATTCCGACGTTACTTCTACAATCAAGGGCTCATTACCCTTAAGCTAACGATTAAATTATCTCTCTCAGTTCCTTATCTAGTGAAAACTGCTTTCTCGAGTATCGTGACCCGTCTGGCCGTGGTACACATATGCGACGTTGAAAATTGGTTTGACCATTGGGCTCAGCGAGTAAATCTGAGTGACACTTCTGCAATAAACTCTTTTACTTGAATGGTAGCCCAACGAAGGTCAGCCGCCCAATTTACCCTTTGGATTACATAATTTTACTCGTTAAGCCGTGCCGCCTCAACGTTTCGATACTATGCTGGCGGATACTACTTTTTTACACCTGCGTGAGGTGGGTATCTGAAAGAGTAACATTTTGGCGCCAAATCTGGAAAGCCGCCTTTTGCAATGCCTAACAGCGCGACAAGCCGTGGCCGTTGAAAGAAGCAAGCTAAAGATACGTCTACAGCAGGATAGTTTTTCCCCGTTGAATTCAGGCAAGCTGAGAGTGCGAGGAGGGATTTATATGGTAAGTATTTGTTATTTTGTGAGATGTTATCAATCACATTAATTTTCGTTTTGGGAGCTGTTGTGCTGGTTTAAGTCATTAACTTGTCGACCGTTTTAGTCTGTCGCAGTATTACGGCATATTACCCTTATCGTTAAAGGGAATAGTTCACCTTAAAAAAAAAAACGAGAAAAAGCTCAGAAATGATGAAGAAAGGCTAAAGAAATGAAGTATCATAATTACTAGTGAAGTCAAAGAAAGCCTATATTTACGATCAGTGCGTCGATGAGAAATTGCAAATTAAAATGTCAATTATTTTGTGTGATAAATTCATTTTTTTCCTCAAAGTAATGGAAATCAGCTGGCTGAGAAGCACCAACGTCATCGATTTAGTGAGGGATCGTGTCGTATACATGGTGGTACTTGCCCACAAGTAGGTACTTTGTTGAAAGATGGCCAGAAAATATGAACACTTTGAAAACCATCACAGTACTTGTTTAAGTAGGTATTCCCGTCACTAAATTAGATTTCACATCTATTGAAAGTGTACTGTCCAGACGCCATCGTCGCTCACTGCTCCGTGCTCTGGGGCGTCCGTACTGGAGTTATGTGTCCAAGGTCATCACGGTCTAGCCGTCACTGGCGGTAACGGTCTCGGCCTCGCCGGTCGGGCTCTTAATCACTCAGACGGGCCGACTGCACAACCGCGGCGGCCAAATCAACAGCGGCACGCGCGTACTGTTACGAGGTGGGGTTCGGTGAAGTGTGGGAGGGGACGATCACAATTTGTAACGCGAGCCTGGAACGTTCAGGCCAGCAGCTGACGCTACGCATAACGCCTAACGCATACGCTACAGAACGTTGTTTAGAAATGTTTTATAGACATATTCAAACATCAAAATCACTATGGCATAGCATTAGCCCTGACAAAGTTCATGATCTTCAAATAAAAAGGAATGAGGTACTGAAACAGTATGGTTTTTGTCCAGCACTTACACCTTTCCCCAAGTCTTACAGTCATCCGTGCGTCCATAATCAATACGTCATCTCAGCCAAATCAAGCCATCAGCGATTGGAGTTACCGGGTATACCTGGTCCCGAGACTTTAGGACTGAAATCTAAATAATTAGAGGTTTCCTTGGAAAGGTCATTTTCGAGCATGCGCCAAAACTTGGCTATCTCAACTCAATACCCTATGTTAAAGGTGAGACTATTCCTTTAACATACTAGAGGTGTCTGGCCATAATGGTCCCAATAAAAGAGAAAACCTCATGCAACTTGACCTTACCTAAACTTAAACATAACAAGTAATGACCTATGCAAAGTTAACCATACGTCTGTTAGGTGATAATTTGGTGGTTGCCGTCCTCGTGAAGGATTCGGGGCATGAATATGTTTGTTCCCTTGGCGGTGGCGGGAGCGCTGGCTTTTCCGGCGCCGCGCCGTGTGGCGCGTCAGTTTTGGTCTGGCCAGGGACACGCGCGATGTGCTGCATGGCCGGGAGCTTGTTATTGCTCTATACTGTGACAATGGTGACCGGTGGATATGGAAAAGAAGTGAATAGAGACTTGGCCACTTGTAAGATTGAGGCCTGTCTATACACTCGGTGACGAGCGATGCTTTCCGAATCCACCCGGAAGAAGACAATGATTTTTTTTATTAAATAATTTGAGTGGGTTTCAAGACAGAGGCGAGTCCATCAAGATAAGAACTTTTGTGTAATTTATCTGATTTTGATTTTTGAAGGTGTGAATCACGATTTTTTTTTGTAAAATTTGAGTGGTTTCCAAAGACAGCACAGACGAGTCCATCAGGAGATAGACTTTTGGTAAATTTACTGTATTGATTTTGAAGTGTGAATCTACGACGGTGAACAATGGCAGCATTCGGTGCTCTGCCAAAGGTTGATGGCCGGGGATCATCGCCTGTTAATGTAGACGTTGCACTGCGGTGTGCCTTGTGCCTACGTGAAATGAGATATACTTGTTGTAAATTCAAGTGTTGTTTTGTAACACCGTCTGCACATTTTTTGCTTAACAGCTTTTTACAGAATTATCATCTCTGTTCAGAGAAGTACATTTACACCCTTGGAAAGGGTTACTCGAAGATGGTTACCGCTTCAAGAGGGGTAAACTGAAATGGTTACCCTCAGAGCGAGGTAAAATATAAAAAGTTTACTCCTCTGTAGGTGGTATAATAAACGTCTGTGGGGCCTTTTACCCTGCTCTGTGGCGGGTTTACTCTCTGGCAAAGAGTAAAATTTACTCCCTGACAGAGGGTAAGCCACGAGAGTTATCTCTCTGTAAGAGTGGTTTAATCATAAATGTAAGATGATTGTTGTACTGTCTCATGAAGGGTAACTAAAGGGTTGATGTCCGTTCCAGAGAAGGAATTTCGAAAAATACACTGCTGGACGAGAGTACTTCCAAAGAGTTTACCTCCGTGTGTGGTGAAAAACGTCTTGGCCCTGTTACCCGGCTATAGGGGGTTTACCCTCCAGGAGAGGGTAAAAAAGTTTTCAGTGTGCTGACCCCTCATGTAAATGTAAGACGAAATATACCAAAACATAATATGATTGAATGGGGCTATCAGATGGCAAAGACCGCTTGTCTATCAGATGCTGGATCCCAAAAATATAAGCTTCTAAAGAGCGTTACGGTCGGGTCCGGTCTGGTCGTCAGCTTATATGTGAGACAAATCCGGTATTGAGCGAGGACTCGCTGCGCGCCTTGCGCTCGCTCGTAGTTAGAGAGGTATAAATATTGCACGGCTACTAGTTGTTTATCGGATCGGTATTTCGAGTTTTCGACTTTCGCATCGAAGTCGTCAAGCAAACGATGTAATAAGCGATTAGTAGCCGTTAAATATTTTTACTTTTCACATTTAAAAAGGATATATTTTAATAATTTTACAAATATATCATAATAGTTTCCTCAAATTAAAAATAACAGAAAAATCTTAAGACATAATATATTTGAGTTAAGAGGACATATACTATTCTTCATGGCTCCGAGTGGAAGATAAGGATATCTTTTCCAAGCGTGTGACTGAAAAACCGAGCGACGAAGGAGCGAGGTTTTGTCAGGACACGCGCGAAAAGATTTCTATCTTCCAACGAGGGAAACATGAAGAACTCTATATCTTTAATAGGTAGAGTTTGAATTCAGACTGATTCAGTTAAGACTTTATTTTTCGCTGAAACTCGTCGTGATCTTCAATCTTGGCACTCTCAGAGGGATGCCAAATATAACACATTACTTTCACTTTATCGGTTGAACGAGCATTAAACATTTTTATCTTTGCATCTCAGAGGAGTGAAAAGATAAAAATATTCCTGTACTGCAGACCCAATGAAAAATCAAACTCTACTAGAAAGATAATGCAGTCCATATATCACTTTTAATTATCAAACAAATAATTCCATAACAAAGCTTTGTCCATATTGTTGACTTCAATTGCGCTCTTTTTACAGGTCATCAGAGCACACGTCCCGGCCCACACACGCTTATGTACAGATTTTAGGGCATATTTAAACTTATTCACCACATGTCTCACTATTCATCTTCTGAGAAATATAACCTTCACCGTACAGGGGTCCTGACAGCCCTGTTGAGGTTATTTCTGAATAACGTTTTACACATGCGGATCATCTTGCTGCAATTTCCAGTCACCGAGTTAACAACAAATTTACGTATGCTATCACAATTTGAAGTGTATACGACCATAATATCGTGACTTATGAACTTTTCTTCAAGGTCATGTCAGACCACAATGGGCCATTGACCTGACCCCAAAGGTCACCAGTTGACCTACATAGATACTCAAATTGGGATGTTTTATGATTTTCTTTATTACAGGCAGCACGTTACCGTTTACGGCATCTCTCTCTGCTCCGAAGTTATACTAAGCGCTATACTTATACTAATTTTTGGACGTGGTCGATCTTAAGTCATTCACTTGACCTGGAAGGTCACCTGTTAACCTGAAACCTAAAAATTGCTTACTGTTAGATTCCTGTTATAGACAACATGCTGGTTCTTACTGCATTGCTCTATGTTGCTTGGTTTGGAAGCTCACAAGGGGGGCTGCCAGCCCCCCTCGTAGGGCGATGATGATAGCAGGAGGGCGATAACTATAGCAACGCCTGAATTGCGATTTGCATGCTTTGTGTTCAGACCCGCTTTCATTTTGGACAGAAGGAGCCGGTATTTTTTATATATCTCGAAATTGGCTGGTATTATGATGCATCTCAAAAACCTGTTCTGCTGGGGATATTGTCATGAGATTATGGCTCCAACGTTACTAAAGGCGCCTCATTCACCCACAGTGTAATATTAACTCAGTTAGAAGGTAGTTTGCATTCAATATGCTCGTTGGCTGTTGGGCACACAGCGCCGGTAATATTATATAAGACTCGGAGAGATTGGGGATGATGCTGGGCTAACAGCCACTTCACATGCAAAACATCCACAGCATACTGCTCATGGAAATCAGATTAAAGCAGGGCCTCCTTTACGCTGTTAACTGGGGGGGGGGGGCTGCAGACCCCCCAGTGGAAGCCATCCAGCCCCCCCCAGGTCCCGGGGGAAAACAGCTAAAACGGGTCACGGGGGGGGGGGGCAGGTAATCTGTCATTGTGTATGCCTACAAACGAATAAACAGAATCGGCGAAAGGATGCAAACTTCAAATTTTGACGCAGATATTAAGAAAACGAAAAAGATTTAAAGCCCTGTTAACATTGCTCCGAGAAAGCTGTAATGCATATGCCGTGAATACTACGAACACTCCAGCCATACTGCCCTCCCCAAGCCGGCCTGGCTGAATGTAGGGGAGACGCGGGGCACGTTCTGTCACTTTTTTGTTAATTGGCCCTGGCGGCACAGCTCGTCGCTTTTCAGAGGTTGGTGATTGATACTTTCGCAATACTAGTTTACATACATCAATAGTTTCAAATCGTTTTAGGAGTCAAGTGTTATCTCAGTTTGTTTTTCGACACCAGTGGGTCGATAAAATGTGGCGATGAGTCATTTGGACAGACCTGCCCCCATATACGGGGCAGTTCTGTCACCGCTATGGGGGCATATTCTGTCATTGATGGGGGCACTTCCTGTTAAATCCCGAACGGTCATTTGTGGTGTCCGCCTGCAGGGTGGAGAGGGTTTCATTCATCGCCACCATCAACAGTGTAGAAAATGACGGCTATCTTACGATCCCAACACTGCCAATTTTTGCGTTTTTCCTGATTATCCATGCAACGAATCAGAGTCCCTGGTAACGCCTTGATTTTTCAATTTTGAACTTTTTCCTTTTCTGCATTAAAAGACCATGACTAAGAAGCTCAAAAACGCTTTTTGCATTAAAAATCGTCGAAATGACATGGCTACAATGAACTTTCAAAACATAACCAATAATTTTCGAATGTGTTGCCCTTTGGCCCCATTTTTTAACAAAAACAATTTCGGGGTAACAAAAAAAATTGTCACGACGAAATCGAATGGTGGTTTCCTTCCATCGAAATCGGCCTAGCGGTTCTCGAGATCTCTGGGGGGCAGATCTGCCCCCTGCAGGTTAACGGTAATTCTGGCCGCGTCGTGAACTTTGCATCGGCACCACCCGATTCGTTTTAACGCTTGTAGTGGGTGTACCCTGCCCAGATTAGGGGCAGCATTCAAAGACCTATAACAATTATCTGAATGGCACACCAAAGTTTTGTTCACTTATAAAAAAGTTTGGATTTTGTTGAAGAAACAAACTTTTTTCCAAATTGGACAAATTGGTCGCAAGGCATGTTGTTGCTTTGATAGTAACGCCGGGTGCACTGCAGCACAAAGGAACTTTGTTCACGACAACAATATACCTGCGGTGGATAGTTCACGAGGAAACCCCGCTGACATAATGTGCCCCGTGACAGAACGTGCCCTGTTCTCCCCTACCCAGCAAACTAAATCATCCACCCAGCGCATCAATCAATTAGCCCGTATTGCCCTACATCGGTGGCTGCCGGTTAATATACCACGGAGCGAGCAATAGTCCGGCAGCGTATTGCCCTAACATCGGTGGCTGCCGTTAATATACCACGGAGCGAGCAATAGTCCGGCAGCGTATTGCCCTACATCGGTGGCTGCCGGTTAATACACCACGGAGCGGCAGCGGGAACGGCTTCGGATGGCGCTCACCACCCACCAGAAACCGATACATACATTTCTCCTGGGCGACATCAACATCGACGTACTGGACGCCACCTCGGCCGCCACCCGCCACTTCTACACCGCTCTGGCCGAACTCAGCCTGGCCACTACTACACCACTCTGGCCGAACCCAGCCTGGCCACTACTACACCGCTCTGGCCGAACTCAGCCTGGCCACTACTACACCGCTCTGACCGAACTCAGCCTGGCCACTTCTACACCGCTCTGGCCGAACTCAGCCTGGCCACTTCTACACCGCTCTGGCCGAACTCAGCCTGGCCACTACTACACCACCAGCTCTGTG
>VOPJ01011768.1:401181-478681 GCA_014673585.1 Semibalanus balanoides | reverse complement strand
AGCAGCAGACTGGCAGACTGGTGCAGCGGGCCGGGACAGACTGGTGCAGCGAGCCGTGGACAGATCAGAGACAGACTGGTCTGGGCAGCACTGCACGGGACATTCAAAACTCGGCCCGGCCTGGATGCAATATGTATGTATAATGCACTTTTGGTTCCAAAATAAGCGTCCCGCTGGGTTTGCCAGCACAGCAGTTAAAGGGATTTTACCGCCTTGGGAAAAGTTTGTGGAATGATGGATATGAGTGTCACTCATCTGGGCACTCATCTCCATCCTTCCACATACTTTTCCCAATGTGGTATATTCTCTTAAAATGCTGTACCGGCAAACCCAGCGAGACACTTATTTATTTTGGAACCAATAGTACATACACAAACAGGTCCTGAGCCTAGTGCCGAGGATATGTCCAATCCAGGCTTTTGAGTTCGCTTGAAAGATGGATACAAATTTTTGTTGATAGAACTTAAATGCTCAGTATTGGTATAATATTGCAGAGTTGAAAGACATTATCGTGCAAGGTAAAGTATGATCTGAACACAGAATGATAGCGATGGCGCCTTACCTACAGTAAAGTATGATCTGGACACAGAACGATAGCGATAGTGCCTTACCTACAGCACTGCACCTCAGTGAGCTGTCTGCCCATTTCAATTTACTCCCCCTGCTGTAAGTTTAACGAGCGATTCTCGCTAAACCTCCCTTTCACTCCTAGCTGATCAGTGATCAGTGATCACGCTCAAACTCCGGTCCGGTAAAACATAACTTATTACATGCATTATCCTTTGATGAGAATGCTACACTTTGGCTTATTCGAAGAGCAGGTAAATAAAATAATGACCGAGAAAATAATGTCAGTATAATGAATATGCGCCATATGCTGTCAGCCTGGTACATTAGGTGTGCCAGCAACATTCGGCGTTACCCTCAGCTGCTACCTACGATCCGTTACAGCCGAAGCGGCTATCCGTCATCCCGTCCAAGACTGTCATCCCACCCCAAGTCCATACGTCATCCCACCCCAAGACTGAGCGGCATGGCACTGCACGTGACGCTGTGACGTCATTATACAGAACCTCCTAGACCAGCAGCGCCAGTACATATGGTTAACCAGTTAGCTCTGGCGACACCGCCTCGTCTGTTTTATAGAGCTGGCTCGATGAATAACCTGTATTCGATCAGGCGCTAAAACGGTCGGGGCGGAATTGCGGTGGAATTCGGTAGCGGACCTGGTCTCCACCGCTCCGTCGTCGGAATGTGCCTGCTGCAGTAAAACAATCAACAGGACGGTTAAGCAAGGAGCCCTAAAGCCATCAGCCGCGGATTCCCGCGCACAATGGGCCGGCCTCCACGGGCCAACAAACAGCACCCTCAATAGCGGCCCGTACCACTCTAAGTGGACCGTTAAGCCCGTTTACATCACACATTAGTATCCCTGTCTGAATAAATGGTCAGACATCCCCTTTACCCGAACAGACCATTAAAAGAGACGTTTTCGCCCCAAGACGAGTTTTTATTGCGGAGCTCATTTTACTGTGTCCGATACCTTTGTCATTTCATGGCAATTAGCATTCGTAATCAGATGGCCTGCTGATAAGGCATCCATCACCCTGGTGCGGCCACCATCTTCTCTCAAACAGCATGACATTGTTTTGATTCATAAGTGATGGTTCAAAACAATGCAGCGGTTTTACATCTACCCCTTGGAAGAACGCTCTTCCAGCTAGTATGTTTTTGGATTTATTTTATTGCGAATGACACTAGTTATTTTGCATAAGCATTGCTCCTCACCTCTTCCCTACCCACCTCTTTCCCTCTCTATCTCCGTTTCATCCCTCTCCCTTTCTCTCTATCTTCCTATCTTTTCTCTATCCCAGAGATTTTCCCACACGACTGACGAGCTGATGGAGCTACCATCCTGCGGCAGGAGTAGATATGATGCAGCTACCATCCTGCGGCAGGAGTAGAGCCGATGGAGCTACCATCCCGCGGCAGGAGTAGAGCTGATGGAGCTACCATCCCGCGGCAGGAGTAGAGATGATGGAGCTACCATCCCGCGGCAGGAGTAGAGCTGATGGAGCTACTAACCCGCGGCAGGAGTAGAGCTGATGGAGCTACCATCCCGCGGCAGGAGTAGAGCTGATGCAGCTACCATCCCGCGGCAGGAGTAGAGCCGATGGAGCTACTAACCCGCGGCAGGAGTAGAGCTGATGGACCTACCATCCCGCGGCAGGAGTATCGGCCTCCACGCCTTTGGCAGCACGCCGAGCGGCATTGTTTCTGATTCGCCACACTCGCCCGGTGGTCGGAGGGAGAGAGGGGTAGAAAGAGTGTGAGGGCCGGAGGGGGAAAAGAGAAACAGGGCGAGGACGAGAGAGGGCAAGGGGAAGGGAGAGATTAAATACAAAGTGAGGAGAAGGCAAATGATAGATAGAGATGTGACTGGGAGGGAAGAGAGAGCGAAAAAGAGACAAATAGGGATGAAGAAAGGGATGACAGAAGGGAAGAGTGACAGTGGCATTTCAACCCTGATCATCGCCAATGTGTACTGGATGATCAGTATTTCTTATGCACGGATACCTCGGGCATCTCCAGACCACCAGATATAAGATAATATGCGCCATCTTAGCTTTCCGGCGGAATCAGGAATTTCATATTCATCATTGCTGAGCTTTGTCAATTTGTATTGTGCATTTAGATTGGTTTGGATGTCAACCATTTTCCATTCACCTCAGCCCAGAGTCTGTGAGAGCAGCGCTAACTCATTACGTTTCAGGTCCTGTAAAATTTATTTGTTATTCTGGTTTGCTGAGTCGTTGCTTTTACCATTGCGAGAGGTCACCTGGTTCCCATGTTAAAGCGGAAAGCAGTTTATAAATTAAAAGACAGTCATACCCGATGAGCAAACATGTTGATCGTGGCGTAGCATGACAGCTTGTTCTGGTAAATAGCACTATACTTGAGTTTACGACTAAATTAAATTGTTATGACAGAAAAGTTATGAGCTGAACATATATGTTCAGCTCATAAGATAAAGCCAATTTATCTGTCAGCCAGTCTGCATGGGCCCGGCTGAAAGTTATGCACAAATACCTCGGCAATGTTTTGCTGACATGTTTTGTGCCTCAAATGCTTCCAGGGGGAAGCTTTCCCCAGCTTTGAGCAGGGTGTTCGAGTTTGCTTTGGTTGACATCGGAGACCTCTAATGAAGCATGCAGCTGCGTTTGACGTGTTCTGCTGATGTTGCCACGATGGTTTCGGTCAGGCTGTCGTCAGTAGAGGGGCGCAGGCTGGGCTCTGGTCAGGCTGTCGTCAGTAGAGGGGCGCAGACTGGGCTCTGGTCAGGCTGTCGTCAGTAGAGGGGCGCAGGCGGGGCTCTGGTCAGGCTGTCGTCAGTAGAGGGGCGCAGGCGGGGCTCCGGTCAGGCTGTCGTCGGTAGGCGGGCATAAGCTCGGCTCCGGTAGTTTTTCTTCAGCCCGCTCCGACTAAATGATGGTCTCAGGCGTGCCTGCCCGAGCATAATTCAGTCTAATACGCTGTAATTGTTTTTCATGGCGATGGTGCTGAGGTTGCATAAATTATTGCGCATTCTAGGCTGCTGCTCGGAACAATAACTCATCGTTAAGTGAGCAGAGACATGGTTCTTGGAAATTTACATACATAGCATCGCAATCAAAAGCTCATTCGCTCAATGCAATTAGGGTTTCGCTGTCTCTTTATCTGCGATCTCTCATGTTTAAGCTCTGTTTAAACCGCGGTGGTCGGCCATTTAGCACGCTACCGGTTATAATATTTCGTTATGCATGCACCACTAACAAAAAGGTGATGAGATGTATGTAGACCCCGGACGTTTTCGGCCGTATAATGCTCTGCATACTAATCTTGACTAATAACGGAATGTATGTGACGCAGGGCCCTGTTGCACGTTTCGGGTGTCAACAGCTGTGCATGCAGCTCGCCAAGGTAAAGAGAGAATGTTCAGGAGATCCTCTTCAGAAATTCCTGTCTTGAGAAGCGGCTACCGACATACTCCTACTGCACAGCACATGATGACATATAAAGGCACAGCTGTCTATGTGTGAACATATGTGGTCTATCACATTTTTGATAAGCGATTACAAGCATGATTTTAGTGTCATCATCTATTGCACCTCGATTTTACAGTAGGTATCTAATATCTATGGTCGCAGGCAATATAAATAAAACATATTTAAGATAGAAAACATACAAAATCCGAAGAATACAAAAACAAACGCACCTTCAAGTCATTTGCACGATAATGATGTATCATTCTACACTTTTGTAAGCACTTGATTTAGCATCAGAGACATTACTTGTGGTTTAATTTTACACCGCATTACTCAGCGTGTGCTTCCAATTATTTTATTATTAGGTAGGTTTGTAGTACAAACCTAGGTTTGTACACAAAAACAATATACGAATTCTTATCTTGAAAGGGAATGTTTCACCTTTCTAAAGATTTTAAAATATACACGCCCGTTGTACTAAAAAAATATGAGGTATGTGCTGTTGAAAATGATGGTGATATTTGTTTCTCGAAAAGTCACTTAGCTTCTTAAAGAACATTTTTGTTTTATTTGGGTTAATGACGTAATTATTGAGCTATATAGAGAGTTATAGAGCTAAATACTGTGCTTATTCTCTATAGAGAGCTATAGAAAATAGGCACAGTATTTTTAGACAAATCTGACGACTTGAATAAAACAAGACTTTGTTATTGTACTCGCGGCAGGTATAAAGCCAAGGTTTGAAAAATACAGGTCGTTTTTCTCACAGGACCAACAATCTTGAAGTGACTGTTGACAATAGTGGCGAAACATGCATTGCCCCCCTTTTGCAAATTAAAAATTAAACTGCTTAAAAACAGTCGAGTTTTAGGAAAAATGGTTTTTAGCAATTTATACGTTTCAATAACGGCCAAATATAATGGCTATCTCAGTTCAAAACGAATCCAAGGTTGAAACATTCCCTTTAATATCTTTAACCCTATTCCCTGCGGGGGCAGATTCTGCCCCTCCCGGTAGTTTTTCGCCTGCCGCTTCTGAACCGTTACGTCTATCGTTTTGAAACTTTCGGACTTTTCCTAAATATGAATGACGCGTGTTCTGTTAATTTTTGTGAAAAAATCGGCCCAGCAGAGGCGGCTCCAGGGTCATGTTTTTGGGAGTTCGCTACGAATGCGGAAGAGCGGCACATACTTCCTTCGTAGTTTGCGGTGGAATACAACTGTCAGAAACTAAGTTGATGCTTCGTACCTCATACATAATTGGATTATACATATTTTGGTTCAGAGGCGAACTCAAGTACATAAAATGGGAGGCGATATTCTCCATTAATTTGGGCCAAACTTCAAATAAGCAAGATGATAAAAGGCGTTCCGCACATGGTCCCTCCCACGTTGTTTACCTGAACCGCCTTACCACAATTGTTACAATTACAAATTACAAGTACATAGCCCAACATGTGAAGTTCCCCACGTCCCCAAACACTAAGGAAAAGCCACATATTTTGTATCCAAATTCAACCCCTTTTGTATCCCTGAGTAACGCCTAGATTTTTCAATTTTGTAACTTGTCCTTTAACACATTGAAGAGCATGAAACAATGGAAAGCTCAAAAACGTTTTTTTTTTGCATGAAAATCGGTTGAATCACATGGCCACAATGGCTTTTCGAAAAAAACCAAAAAATTTTGCGTATTTTTTGCCCCTGGCCCCCCATTTTTAAAACAAAAAGCAATTTCAGTTCCAAAAAGAAAATTTTCCGACGAATCGAAATGTGTTTTGTCCATCGAAATCGCCGAGCGGTTCTCAAGATCTCTGGGGGGGGGGGGCAGAATCTGCCCCTCCCCGCAGGTTAACGTAATTCTGGCCGCCCGCAGGGAATAGGGTTAACGACGTACTTTTGAGAAGGCGATTGAGTGCCAAGCTTTTAGGAAACATAGAATAACAGTATGTATGAAACCATATAAAGGAGTTCTACTCGAAGAACCTTTTAACAACATATCTGTTTCGGTAGCTTCATGTTTCCATACCCCACGCATGAGCCTAACCGGTACATGAAGTGGCTGCCCTCACAATCTTTGATTAACTGTAACTATCCAACTCAGTGCACATTAATCCCGATCACTGACGTCAGCATTGCGATCACTGTGTCCACGGCAGAACTCTGTCACACGCAGTGTATCTCACAGCCGGACTTACCTTACTGCCCGCCCGGTTGTTGTGCAGGTTGACTTTGGCTCGAAGCTTTTCTTCCAGCGACTTGCGTTTTGATTTCCGGCGGTCGGCCGAGTCGGCGAACTTTCTCGCGAAGCGCTGGCCGAACTTTGTGTTGTCTCCACACCCGCCCCACTTAAAGTCTCCGTCCGGCGAGCGCCGGGGCGTTCGGCCGCAGCCGCAATAGAATATAGTCCCCGCACTGCAACCGCGTGCCACCGAGTGCATCAGCGCCGCCGCACTCTGCGCGTACACAAACGCCTGCTCCCGCGTACCTGAAACGGAGGCCAGAAGGACGGCATCAACGACTGACCGGTGCGGTGGCAACAGGAAGACCGTTTCGCTTCTCATCGCCCATATGATGTGTGTTCAACAGTTATATTTTTTGGCGGCTGTAAGTGTTTATGTATGTACAAGACTTTGTAGTTCAGCCAGCCTGCGCAGCTTGATTTTTTTCCTTAATGTGTAATAGACATATAACAAGTCGATCTTTGAAAGGGAACATTATTATTTTAGTTTATCATCAATATGCACACATTTGCAGTTGATCTTGCATGTGTTTATTATTTTTAATTAGCTGTTAAATATCACTACATTTCCAATATAAAAACACAGACAAATTGCAATGCAAATATGTATTATATAATATATTTATATATGTATGTATACAATGTCTTTCAAAAGTAATAAAATAACGACTTGTGAATAATTTGTAACTTGTTGGATACTTTGCGCTACCTTTTATACCTATTAATATGCTTTCCACAATAACCGAAGAGAATCAAGTGCAAGTGAGAAAAAGGCTACATCTTTTACAGGTAAATGTATCTGATTCAGACCTAAAATGCCACCAATGGCCCGTTCACATCAGCACATACCTGCAGTCAAGTCGCGCAAGTAATCTGGCGCGAAGTTAATGCTGCTGCAGTTCCAGCGGTGTTTGGAGAAGATGGCCTGACACGTGGCCGCGCTCTGGTGGCTGGCCGTGTGCACGTGGCGCATCACATCGCGGTAGCGGCGGCACAGCTTCTCCTGGCGGCGAACGAAGCCGTGCCGCTGACGAGACAGCCGGCACAGGCGAGTCGAGTTCCACGACTCCGCCTCAACGTGCTTGAACGCCCTGCAACACGGTCAGAGCTGCCCGGTCAGACCCTGGAACACGGTCAGAGCTGCCCTGTCAGACCCTGGCACGGTCAGAAAGCTGCCTGTCGAGCCTGGAACGGTCAGAGCTGCCCTGTCACACCTGACACGGTCAGAGGTGCGGTCAGACCCTGCCACGGTCAGAGCTGCCCGTCAGACCCTGGAACACGGTCAAGCTGCCTGTCAAACCCTGGAACACGGTCAGGCTGCCGGTCAGACCCTGGAACACGGTCAGAGCTGCCGGGTCCGCTGCACGGTCAGGCTGCCGGTCAGACCCTGCCAACACGGTCGCTCGGTCAGACCCTGCCAACAACGGTTCAGAGCTGCCCTGTCAGACCCTGGAACACGGTCAGAGCTTGCCCGGTCAGACCTGGGAAAACGGTAAGGAGCTGCCCGGTCAGACCCTGGAAACACGGTCAGAGGTGCCGGTCAGACCCTGGAACACAGTCAGAGGGTGCCGGTCAGACCTGCGCACGGTCAGAGGTGCCCGGTCAGACCCTGCAACACGGTCAGAGGTGCCCGGTCAGACCCTGCAGCACGGTCAGAGGTGCCCGGTCAGACCCTGCAGCACGGTCAGAGCTGGCCGGTCAGACGCCTGCAACGGTCAGAGGTGCCCGGTTCAGAACCCTGCAAACACGGTCAGAGGTGCCGGTAGACCTGGAACACGGTCAGAGCTGCCGGTCCAGACCCTGCAACACGGTCAGAGCGCCGGTCAGACCCTGGAAACAACGGTTTCAGCTGCCCGTCAGACCCTGGAAAACACGGTCCGAGCTGCCCGGTCAGACCTGGAACACGTCAGAGCTGCCCGTCAGACCCTGCAACGGTCAGAGGTGCCCGGTCAGACCCCTGCAACCACGGTCAGAAGGTGCCCGGTCAGACCCTGGAACACGTCAGAGGTGCCCGGTCAAGACTTGGATACACGGTCAGAGGTGCCCGGTCAGACCCTGGAACACGGTCAGGGCTGCCCGGCCATCAGACCCTGCAACACGGTCAGAGCTGCCCGGTCAGACCTGCAACACGGTCAGAGCTTGCCCGGTCAGAACCCTGGAACACGGTCAGAGCTGCCCGGTCAGACCCTGGAACACGGTCAGAGCTGCCCGGTCAGACATGGGACAGGCGTGGGTCAGGCGCTGGAATGAGGCAATGCACTGACCCGTGATGGTGGGGGGGGGGGGCGTGTGTCCCGAACGGCGCATTGTGCGTCTAGACGCCACGTTGTGCGCCAAGAATGGTAAAACAGACCCATAAACGGCCCGGAACGGGGAAACTCGTGTGATTTATTGTTGGCCATCTCGGCAGAGATCGGCGCGATCGTCCGATAGTTGACGGCAGTTAGCCGGCGCCGGCTTCCGGCAGAGGATAGTCTGCGGGCGGTATAGGTGAGACATCCCCCCCCCCTCCTCCCCCGTCCTGGTCCGGCTCAGCAGGGGCTGACAGCGACACCGGGTGCGTCACAGGGGGCCGCACGAGCCCCGCCAACAGCACATCTGATTTGTTTTACCTGGCGCGCGCGGTCCGGACCCCCAATTGGATGTCATTTCACGCTGGTCACATGGGTGGAGTTGGGGTGAAAATGATCTCAGTGAGGATAGCTACCGGAGAACTCGCCGCCGAGCGGACCGGGTGACGGGTTTATAGGGGACCGTCGGTATTTGGGATAGTCCGAGGGAGCATCGCATGACGAATCACCGTTAGGACTAGAAGCCAGTCACAGCATAAACCATGCCATCTGACAGGTTAACCCACCATTGACGGGGGGGGGGGGCGTTTAATGTCCCTGAATATTTTTAAAGGTATTTAGAAACGAAAAGATATGTAAGACAGCCAAACGCGCGAACAACTATTTTACCAAATTTATAAATGATATCGCTTTTGACTGAGTGATTGCTTCTAAAGTACTGGTTACTGATGACGACATATTTTGATATCGCATTTTTTGCTTTCGTTTACAAGATACAGACAAATAAACGACAGGATTGTATTTCTGAAACAAACGTGGTCTAGAAACATGCACCTTTGATTTATATTTATCAATTTCTAATTTACATTTTGTGACCTTACTTTGATCTTAGCTTGCGGCTTACTTAATTTAAATAAAGTCATGTGGAAAAATGAGTACCACTATCGAACTATACGCGTAAAATAATCAATAAAACATGTTTGCATGACATTCGTAGATATGTTGTGTATAGTGATATATTGTGACCTGACCTTGACCTTGATCTTTGCAACAATCTCACTTTAGGTCAGACAGGATGTGTATTATACCTTTGAGAGCACTTTAGGCGATTATGGTTGCCATGGAAGGCTTTGGATGGAAAGTATGGCTCATAAGCTAAAATACATTTTTTTCCTTTGACCTGACTGTGACCTAACATGTGACCTCAATTCTACATTTTCTAGCGTGATTTATATTTGTCTCCTTGAGTGCCTTTGAATGCCACATTGCGCGTCTCGATGCGATCAGTGGTTCGGAAGATAACCAGGGGGGTTTAACGCCCCTCCCCCAGTCAATGGTGTTCAGATCAGACCGGCCAGTCAATGCCGGGTTAATGCCTCACTGAACTGAGGTCAGCCAGACAAAAGAGATGTTGGTGGACTCATTATCGTGCTGATTTTGAACCATTCTGCTTGGAAAGAGGGTGCAAAAATGGGACAATTTTGTCTCAAGTAATGTTTACTTACCTCCCACTTCTGCTGCTAAGGCCCCGTCTAAGGCTTCCACCCACCCAACTGTCCAGTTAAACAATTTGGCTCTGACCAACGCTATCCAAATGTGTCTCATGCCTCCCTCTATCGGCTACTCAAGCCTCAATCCAGCCCTCCTCTTCTCATGCCTCCCTCTCCCAATCGGTCTATCCACCAGCTCATCGGGCGGTCACCGCCCAGTTACTACCGCGGTTCCCGGTTCCCGGTGCCGGTGCCGGTGCGGGCTGACCACATAGCGGCCTTCTCTGCCGTTGCGTCAGTCAGTGGAACACAACCCCAGCAGCCGCGGCCTCCACAGCAGTGGTGCTCCACCCCAGCAGCCGTGGCCTCCACAGCAGTGGCACTCCACCCCAGCAGCCGCGGCCTCCACAGCAGTGGTACTCCACCCCAGCAGCCGCGGCCTCCACAGCAGCCGCGGCCTCCACAGCAGCCGCGGCCTCCACAGCAGTGGTACTCCACCCCAGCAGCCGCAGCCTCCACAGCAGTGGTACTCCACCCCAGCAGCCACGGCCTCCACAGCAGTGGTACTCCACCCCAGCAGCCACGGCCTCCACAGCAGTGGGCACTCCACCCAGCAGCCGCGGCCTCCACAGCAGTGGTACTCCACGCCAGCAGCCACGGCCTACCACAGCAGTGGCACTCCACCCCCAGCAGCCGCGGACTCTCCACAGCAGTGCTCCACCCAGCAGCCGCGCCTCCACAGCAAGCCGTGGCCTCCACAGCAGTGGTACTCCACCCAGCAGGCCACGGCCTCCACAGCAGTGGCACTCCACCCCAGCAGCCGTGGCCTCCACAGAGTGGTACCTCCACGCCCAGCAGCCGCGCCTCACAGCAGTGGTAAACTGCCCCCCAGCAGCCACCTCCTCCACAGCAGCCGCGGCCTCACAGCAGTGGCCTCCACCCCAGCAGCCGCGCCTCCAACAGCAGTGGCATCCCAACCCCAGCAGCCGCGGCCTCCACAGCAAGTGGACACAACCCCAGCAGCCGCGGCCTCCACAGCAGTGGCAAAACAAAAAATCCACCCCAGCATCACGTTCTCCACATCGCAGCCGCGGGCCTCCACAGCAAAGTGGTTACTCCACCCCAGCAGCCACGGCCTCCACAGCAGTGGAACACAACCCCAGCAGCCGTTGGCCTCCCCAGCAAGTGGTACATCCACCCAGCAAGCCACGCCTCCACAGCAGTGGCATCACACAAGCAGCCACGGCCTCCACAGCAGTGGTACTCCACCCCAGCAGCCACGGCCTCCACAGCAGTGGTACTCCACCCCAGCATCCGCGGCCTCCACAGCAGTGGTACTCCACCCCAGCAGCCACGGCCTCCACGGCAGTGGCACTCCACCCCAGCAGCCACGGCCTCCGCGCCCGTTTCCGGCCGGCTCCGTCCAAATTACCCGGCCAGCGAGCGAGCGGCGCCCGGCCGGCCGAGCTGCCCGCACGCGACGCACCGCTCCACGACCGCCGGGCCGACCGGCCGCTGTCGAGGCGAGCCGACGGAGACGGCACGCCTGCTCAGACTGACTGCTCCTCATGCCTCGGTGGTATGGAGTTAGAACAGCGGACTGCTGGCCGAATTGACCCGTCAGGCACTAGGCAGTCTTTAGCTGAGCGTCTGTCTGCCCTTGTAGCCGATGGTGAATGCACGGCTGACGGGATATAATCCTTACTGGTAAAAAACTCCTCCATGCCACTTTCTGGTTCGCTCATATTGAGAAAGAGCCCTTCGGCAAAGCCTTCAATCAGTCAAGTATAGCTATTTGAAATGTCGAGAACCAGTTTTTGTCAGTCTCCAAGGACACAAATATGCAAACATCTTGATGATGCCTTCAGGCTTCTTCAGGAGGAATGGGAATGGATCGCTTTGGCCTTTGGTGCTGAGTTGTCAATCTCCGATGGCATTCTTTGCTTACCATAAGCTGCTGAACAAGATATTATGCTATCGGGATCATCTAGCACTGATGGTATGGTAATGACTAATGAACTGCATTACTCAAGGTTTTTTAATTAATGGGTAATTTAACCAGTTTGGAGCTCAATGTGATGCTTCATTATGCAGGAACGTCAATTATAGAAGATTGGTTTTCAAACTGATACGGAGCTGTAAGGCTTATTAGCAAATAGCAAAACGTCTATAATTTAACAGTATTTGTATGTGTGTTGCGTAAAGATGGAAAATAAATTTGCGGTAAATTTGCAGTCGTCAGCAATGGAAGCGCCTCACATAGCTGCCCTGAAAGATAACTTTTCACTGACAAATTAACGTACAGTCCCACCCGGTACAGTCTGTGTGAGATGTGTAGGACATGAGAGATGAAAGTGGCACTGCGGATCCAGCCTACCCATATGGGGAAGGGGCTAATTTCGCTGTGGGCCTCCGATTCCTTGGTCCTGGGGGGGGGGGAGGGGTAGGGTCGAGTCGTAAAACAATCTTATTTTATCTAGTTTAAATTTATAAATGTATAACTTACCTATACCCACAATACGATTTCTCGCCGTGTTTAGTGCACTGAAATGCCCATTAACGCCGGTACGTTATCGTCACAAATAAGATTCATGGCAGCTACTTCGAGACATTTCCTCCTAATGGCCTGTAATTTGTGTACTATTAACTGCGAAAACTTGTTCTTTATTTTGGATACAATGCAAGGGAAACCTTCCTCGGTTATTTGCTTTCCGAATTATTATGCGTTTTTAATTTTATTAGAGGAATTCTTACGTTTTTGTTTACGCGTTTTTTGTTTCTTTTGCGGGGTAATTTCTATTGCCGCCCCTGTCAAGCGTAGAATGGGGGTGGGGGTGGGACTTTTGCTCCTGCCGCCCCCTGGATCCGCCAGTGTATCGCCACCGAGAAAAAAGCTACGTTGATTGTGAATAGCTCCAGATCAAAATAACGTCAGACGTGCCACTTTTCCTACTCCCTACTGCTACCAAATTGCAACCAAATAGAGAAAACAAGAGCGAACAAATAGAGATAACACGGACGAGGCAAACAATACATTATTTTTCGTCAAAACGTTATTTATCGCAGCCAGTACCCATTTTTCATCACCAGTATCAGCGAATATGGGGGACTAATTTGTATTGCCGCCCCTGTCCGGCCTGGAATGGGGTGGGGGTGGGGGCTTAAGCCCCTACCGCCCCCTGATCCGCTAGTGGAAAGTGAAACACTTTGCTCATTTTTTATCAAATATATCATAAAACCAAGCTGCATGCATTTTCTATTTAATTGAATAATCTCCATACAATTTTTCCCACAAATAATGGATTAGACACTGGCTTATCTATTAGTGAAAGGCTTACCATGAAAGCCTGAGCTTATTTTGTTTCCAGCTTATTTACTGTCAAACTTTACTTGTTTTGTTTACTCAGCATGGCCTTTTTCCCATTTTCAGTGCAGTGGTATGGCACCGGCCGTGAATGCCGATGTTTATCATTCAGACAGCAGGCCAAACCGGACAAAACGGCCCAATCAGGTTCATTCCACACCCACCGTACAAACAATACATCACAGCAACACGTGCAACTCATCAATCCTGCAAACAATATTACATTACTTTTATTTTTGTGAATACAAAAGCGATGTTGCGATGCATTGTCTCAGTGCAAGCAAGATTTAATGTGATCTCATTTCACCACATGACCAATGTAGCAGCGCTCGGCTGTGACCTCTGGCGCCTGTTCTCCCAACACTGTCTCACTAGGGCATCTGACCGGTCCCACAGACCACCGCTAACTTACAGCCACGATATGGCGCCGGTCGCTTCCCAGACGGCGCTGAGGCACAGCAGTGTGCCCAGCAGGTGCATTGTTCAGCGCCGGGATCTGCAGCGGAGCTTGGCCTGGAGCGCCCGGGCGCCGGGACGCATGGTCGCTCCGCTGACAGCTCGAGTGTGCGCTCCTCCGTCACCTGACACCGCCAGACGCTGCACTCACAATCACTGGCTGTCACTTCACCGTCGGCGTCCGCCACGCACCATCACCGAGCCATCGACGCCGTGCACAGCACCCCCACCGGTAGCCCGCTGTGGTTACCACTGGCGGCGCGGCGGGAGCCATCGCCGCCGCCGCCCCGCCGCCGCCGCCGCCCATTGGCTGACGGCCGCCTCTCGCACGCTGATAGGCTGACGGCCGGCCGCAGCATCAAGTCCAAGCCGTCGGTGGCGGCGGTGTCGTCCGCTGCGCTGACACCGGGTGACGGACGACAGCTCGGTGCCGGTCGAGCTTCCTCAGCTCGACCGGGCGATCACGGGCAGTGGAGTTCAGCCCTCAGCTCTCTTTTTCTCCGCCGACCGCCGACCACCGCCGGCCACCGCCGACCGCCGCCGCCGCCAACCCCTGGCCATTAGCTCGGACAAAGACGCAGCTGCATTAATCACAGCAGACATCATTAACCCTTTGTCGAAGTGGGCGCCGGGCGGTCGGCCCCGGAAGCGGCCGCTTGCCTGGCGCGGCCGGCGAGCCGGGGTGGTGTGACGGTTCGTCACGGGCGTCACGGGCGTCACAGGCGTCACGGAGCGCCGTCTCAGGGCCGGACTGGTACCGAACGCTCCTGGTATGTCCGGCAGACCACCAGACACACAGAGCGCAGCTCCGCTGTACGACTACTGGCATGTTTTTCGCGCGTCGTGTGGGAATAACTGGAATTCGTGGCAACTACACGCGGGCGCAGCTCTGGAGCTTCGCTACATAGCTCGCATCACCCTCCCGTTTCATCTTAACAAAGCTATCGCTAACATCTTGCTGCGAAAGTTGATGAAGAATAATTTCATATTTTGAATTGGAAAATAAATAGTTCTGCTCTTTGTGACATTTTTGTGAGCTTCATCCGCATAGCGATGCCTGACCTGACCTTCGTGTCGATTGGTGAAACGGCGGATGTTCCGCAAGGTCATTACGTCCAATCGGAAATATTTAGTCGGCAATTACGGCTCCCGGCGCTGGTCGTTACGGACACTTCACGGACTGTCTTTGTCGGCCATTAGTCGCTCGCGCTCCTTCTCTCGGTAGTTTATCTGGCCGATTTCCGTCTGGCCGCAACACATTTCTTCTGACACCTGGGGCATGTCATGAGAGATCGACCCAAAAATATCGAAATAACACCCTTTAACTCAGATTTTGATACAACAAGGCCTTGAGGATTATTTTAGCCGTATATTTAAGCTGTGAAATTTTCAGCCTCGTCCGTTAAGTGGTTTTCGAGTTGTAGCGTCAGGCATTATTCGATTTAGCTCAAACCTTTCATTTTTAGCGGGCGATATCTCTCATCTAGTTTATGAGAGTCATATTAACCTTGATATAATACAAATCATAATTAAATGAAGTGCGTCCATTGTTAAGGAAAATGTCGAGACGTGCATGTTGTCTAATTGAAGGCGTTGATGCTGCTTGCATGAAACAGCACGTCGCGGAACCTACCAGGGATGCTAATTTTCTGGATTTGGTTTTCTCGCGGGGCGCCCATGTGGAGGCAACAGTCCGGAAAGGTGTATTTCTTTCAGATCATGATTAAATTTGTTGTCGCATTCAAGTAGAGATTCGGAGACCACCCACAGTAAACCGTGCAACTGCGCACAACTACAAAAAGGCTAACTGGGATGGTCTTAGGCCATGTCTAGACTTAGTGCCATGGGACATTTTAAAAGATATGAAATTAGATGACGCTGTAGATACTTTTTATGAATTTTTGAATGTGCTATTGTGTATGTGCCTACAGTTTATTATGCGCGGTTAGCCGCCATGGTTTGATGCTGAGTTAACGGCGCCTTCGTGAAAAGGAAGCGTCTTTTCAGGCGTAAATAAATCAACCCCAGATCGTGGAGGACTTTCGCTTAAAAAACACCAGAAAACTTTAGAAACAATTACTTGTTCAAAAATACTTTAAATACTGAAGGGTATAGTGGCAACTTTCAAGTCAACCCTAAACGCTTTGGACTTGCCTTAAAGTTACGTTGGATCGAAGGCTCCCCCTCCGTGTTAGGTGACACTGAGGTGCACGATGATGTCGGCGAGCAAATTTACTGACCTGAGCCGGTCCAATAATTTGCGGGGATCCCAATGTGTGCGAGTACCGGACTGCGCCAGTGTATGATCTGCAACCCCTGAACTCGATTTGTGTGACCGAGGGAGCATGTGGTCGCGCACTCGCACGTTGAGGCCCACAAAGCGTGCGGTCCTTTGACAATATTAGCGCGAGGATAATTAGAGGAATGTAGCAAACAGGCTGACTGCTCCCCTGGTATCTGTTCAACATTGGTTGTGAGCGGGAGGTTTCCGAGTAAGTGGGAGAGGAAAAAACATGTTCCAGTGCACAAAGGGTTCCAAAAATTGGCATCGATTACGGCTCTATCTCACAATAATACCCCGCTGTTTTGGAAGATTCTGCGAGCGTGTATTCGCGACGATATTGGCTCATGCTGTCCCTGTTCTCTCCGAATTCAACATGGATTTGTCCACCCGGTCATGTGTCACAACCTAGCTGTGGCCTTTTTAAAAACGCGTGGAATCAATCGCATCCGCATCAACCGAGCGTACTACACAGACTATTCCTCGGCTTTTCAGAGCGTCAACCACAAATTACTGCTTCACAAGCTTCAAATTCCTACCACATTTCTGATGCTGCTCTCAACTGGCTATCTTCTTACATGTGTAACCGAAAACAGCGGGTAATTGTTAACGGAAAGTTTTCGGAGTAGACACCGGTAAGCTCTGGCAAGGGCGGATCCAGCCGCTCGGTTGGGGGGGGGGACTTTTTTTGGCAAAAAGGTACTCCCATTTATTTTCTCCGCGGATTTGAGCTTCTCACCTTATTTGGAATTCAAGATAAAACAAAAATGGTAAAGCATTTTCTTCGTGAAAAAACAATTTTTTCTTTATTTTATTTTTTTTTAGAAGAAAAAAAACATCGAGAAAAATCACATTAAAAAAACACAGAACATCACTTTCCGTAGCATATAAACACCTAAGTAATAATCACGTTTATTTTATACCAACTCGCAGGTAAGAAATAAATACCGATAATTCTTGAGAGCGGTCGGCTGAAATGACGAAAAAATGTATATCCGTTTTGTCTGCGTACACGCAGACAAAACGGATATACATTTTTTCGTTTGCCCCGTGTATTAAAACCTTTGCAACATTTTTAATGTGGATTTACATGTTATAAATTATAATACTTATTTGGTTAGGTTAGGTATTTTAGGTATTTTAGGGGGCCGATGCTCGCGTCATATCGTTTGCGTCGCCTTTTTGGAACTCTGCAGGCTAGCTAGCTTAACATGTAGCCAGCTTGGAAATTAATCCTCGCCTTACGGGGGGGGGATGATAGGCCCTCCTGATGTTTTTCTGAAATAACTTTTTACTCATGTGGCGCATCTTGCTGAAATTTCAGTAGCTGAGTTGACAATAATTATACATATGCTGGCAAAGTTTCACTGAAATTGGTTCAGTCATTTGGGAGATAATGACGTTTTAGTGACGATTGTAGTTAGTTGGTGGCAAGACGGTAAATATTGTAAAAATCGTAGAAAATAGAGTTGTGCAGCAAGTTGCTAACGGAAAGCGACAAAGATCAAAAATGACATTTTAATTAGGAAAGGCTAACTCAGATTTCCGAAATTTTGGGTTTCTTACCCCTAAGAACTAAAACAAATTGGAAAAAGCACTAAAAATAAAAACAATCGAAGATTTATATAAATCGAAAGATAAGTGAGAGAACTAAATGTGTAACTAAATCTAAAAAATGTAACTAAACTAAATGTAAAACTAAATCCATAAGAACTAAATGTGGGCAATACCCAAACCAAATTTAAAAGCAATGACTTGCAATGACTATTTGTGATTGAGTGATGGCTCCCTAAGTGAAAGAAACTCATGACATCATTGTTTATCACTGTTTTTTACTTTTTTGACCAGATACCAACAAATAAATACATTTTCTGCATTTCTGAGACGAAACTGGTCTAGGACCATGATTTTTATTTACATTTATCAATTTCTAATTTTGAGGTTTTCTGACGGAAAAAACGCTATTCTTGACGTGATCGAGTCGAGGTCATTCACATGACCTGGAAGTTCACCCAATGACTTGAAACCTAAAAATGCATACCGTTAGATTCCTCACATGACAGGCAACATGATGGTTCTTATTGCGTTGCTCTATGATGCTTGGTTTGGAAGTTAACAGGGGATCATGTCAGCCCCCCCGGACAGCGAAGGTGGGAAACGGTAAGGCGAGGGTTAATGTTGTATGAAGTGGCCCTGGGGCCAGGAATTTCCGTCAAGGAGAGACTCTGTCAGACACTTTATTAAATACATCTTCCCATTTTCATAATTTGTTTAAGCAATTGCGAAACTTGTGTGATGCCGCGAAGCGGAGCAAAATTTCCAGTTTTTATTGTGAATATAGCTTGATTTTGACTGCTTCGAAGCCATTTTAACGATAAATTGTTATCTTTCCTCGAGTACCAAACTCACGATGTTAATACCAAATAGTACCAAATCAGTCCGTATTGAATAATGAGGGTATTCACTGATATCCTTTGGGGGAGGCAAAAGATATGTTGGCCCCACCCTTTTTCGCTTGGGGGGGAGGCATGACCGGATTGCCCCCCCCCTCCTGGATCCGCCCCTGAGCTCTGGGATGCCAGAGGGAGGGATTATCTCGCCAATCCTGTTTGCTCTATTTATCAATGACCTTCCGGATAATATTAAGACAAATTATCTCCTTTTCGCCAATGATGTGAAACTATACCACACTATTGTCACTCCGGAAGATTCCAATCTACTTCAGGCTGAGCTTGCACGCTTGACAGACTGGTCATGCCTTTGGAAATTGCAGCTCAATCCCTCTAAATGCAAATCATTCATGATAACACTGTAAAGAAAGCCGGTGCTTAACACATACAAAATTAAAGGTGACACTCTTGAGAAGGTCTCTTCTATTAGGGACCTCGGTGTTTGGCTGGATCATAAATTAACATTTGCAGGTCACATCGATAAAATCGTTTGTAGGGCAAACAGGATGTTTGGTTTGATGATCAGGTCCAGCGGTGTCGATTTATGAAAATGTTTTTTTTTTTTTTTTTGGGGGGGGCCTAATCCTAAATTTATATATTTTAACTCCATTCTTACCATGCAACGCCATAGGCCCAATGTTAAAATTTGAAATCATTGGGGGGCCCGGGCCCCCTCCCCTCAATAGTATACAAATCGACACCGGTGATCAGGTCGCTCCAGGCTGGCCATCCTTTTGGGAGAGAGAGATCGAGAACAAGATTAAAACCGAAACCGGAACCGAACTTGGCAGCTTATTCGGCAAATATCCGCTCGATTCTTGAATATGGATGCGCATCATTTGGGGCGGCGCTGCTAAGACTCACTTGGAAAGACTGGACAAAATTCAACACAAGTTCCTAATTTGGTTGGCATCCATTTATTTCCGGCAAACACAGACTCTAAATTATTATAAACTTTTGGCACTATTTAAAATCCCAAGCCTAGCCAAAAGAAGGATGCAATATCGAACGATCGCTTTTCGCTATACAAATTATCACTGAAAATATACTAATGCCTATTGCTCGATAACTTTTGCCGCTGCAATCTGCGGAGAGAATGGACTTACGTGCGAGTGGCCGGCACGCTCCTGTATGTCCCACCCGGCATGAAGGAGACCGTTAGACGAGGCATGTTTTGTCGGGTGCCCAAAGTTTTTAACGTCTACATGTCTTCCTGTCCGTACTCTGATCCTTTTAGCTGCACGCCTGGTCAGTTTAGGTCACAAGTTAACATATTCTGCACCATCGTTCTTAACACTTTATATTTATTTCTGGAAACGTGGTTTATGTTATGTGATTGTTTATCCGATCCTTTAGCACTTGATTGTTTTGCAACATTGTTCCCATTTTGTAAACCTGTGTATTTAAATGAATGAATGTAGGTATGTGTTTATGTATGTGAGCTCTGATGATATTATCTGTTGACTTGATCTTTTATTGGGAGCATGCTCCTGTTGCTCATATGTTCTAAATCACAGACCACTATATATATATAGTGGTCTGTGTCTAATATATATAGTGGTCTGTGTCTAATATATATAGTGGTCTGTGTCTAAATAAATAAATAAATAGATTAACCATGCATTAATGTGATTAAATATTTTTTAGTGTTCCAAAATTTCGAAATTTTTCAGCGCAAATTTAAGTAAAATGCATTTTTTTTATATAACGTGGCAATTTTTCCTTGACCACATTTACATATAAATATTTTATAGTGTAAACATTGCTGAAAGGTCATTTCTCTAAATATCTTATTTATATTTTTGAATTTCGAAAAAATAATGGTCACCAGCACGTCTTTGGTAATAACTTTGCACGTAAATATGCTAGAGAGCTTAACTGAGCAGTATTATATTTGCCTCGTCGAGCTGTATTAGATGATACATAGCATGACCCATGCAGATCGTTCTTTGACCTCAAGGTCACGTGACTTGAGGTCACCCGGTGCAGCCAATGTCAAATCGACCCAAACATTCTTGAATACGGATTCTTGAACATTCTCTTCGACTCATAGTTCGACATGCATTTTTTTCCTGAATACAGTTTTGCATCGTCAGCTAACATCAGAGCCTGAGAGGATGATATAGACCGGTATCAGTTCGGTCGGACGGTTCTCCGGCAAGTTATTAATGTATAGAGAGAACGAAACTGGAGAGATCAATCCCCCTTCCAGTGTTCCCAACGTTACCCGGCACGACTCTGAGCACTTACCGTTGACTACCACGCTGCTTCCGGTTATCTAGGTAAGATGTGAACCATTTTAGGACCGAACCTGTGATATTGTACGAATTTTGAAGTTTCTGTTCCAGAAGAGAATGATTTACACTTTGAAAGGCTGCCTAGAAATCTGTATAGATGCATTTGGTTTGAAGTCGCTCTTCGATGGATTCACAAACAGTGCCGTAGTGATGACTGAGGCCAGGCTTGTCACGCACGGCCTACCTGCCAGGAATCCATGTTGTGCTGGTGAGATAGCGGGCGCTACCTGTCGCAAAAGGCTTATATATAACAAACATAACATATGTTATAACATCCAGGGCACTCGATAACAGTTAACTGGGGGAGGGGCATTTGTCCCCCCCCCAGTGGAGGGATTTGCCCCCCCCCCCAGTGGGACCAATTTGCCCCCGCAGTGAAACTGAGTTATTTCGTCACGAGCGGGCACAATGATAATGTGTATGATGTATCATTAGACTTAACAAAATTCCTTCAGTCACCCGACCTTTTTTACTGTTCTGCATAGCCGCGAATAGCATGTTAGTGGGGCGAGAGCAAATGTCCCTCTTAATGACTGTTGGCTCACTCCCAAGTGACCAAATTTTGACCCGAAATATGGCCCACACAGCCATATTTCGATTGGTTAACCCATTTCACTGTATATCCGACGAATAAATTGAGTGCTGTGTGCCAGCATTTAGCCGACACGACCGATAATGTGACGCCACCTTTTCCTGGGCATTGGCAACAGGCAGCATCACCGTTTGCGGCACAGCTGTTTCGGCATGAATTGCGCACCTTATTAACACGCGCCCTGGAGGGGTCGGATCTCGCCCCCCCCCCCCTATGATCTAAAAAAAGTACGCAACTTAGCGACAAGCGAAAAAGGCAGTTGGATAAACCGCGACAAGGTTTATCGAAAGTACTTGGTCCTTTTTTAGGTCAGGTCAATATCAAGGTCACTAGAGGTCATCAAAGTTCATATTTTCCAGATTTTGACTTTGTTCCAGATACCCCCAATTATCTCGAAAACTATGATAACTAAGAGAAAACGCATTATAGCAATATAAATATCTTGAAATTTGTAATATACATTTTTGTTCTAAAAATTGAGCTCAAGTGAGTATTTTAGGCTCTAGAGGTCATTGAAGGTCAAAAAGGATATTTTTTTGCATAAAATTGTTTTGCTAATAGTTTCCTAACTAACGGTAATAACGCAATTATTTTGACGCCATCATGTTTGTCTCGTAAAGGCGCTTTAAATGATATTATTTTTTACACGTGAGGTCAACTTAGAAATTTGACCTAAGGTCAAGGTCAAGTGGTGACCAAAGTAGGTCATGTTGCATATTGAAAGACTGTCTCGACGAGACAAACAAATTGGTACTATTTTCACTTCTCTATCTTCATCATGTCGAGAGTTGTTGACAAATCAGTGTTTGTGATCACAAAATTGACCTGACCTTAGGTCACCGATTTCAGAAATCCGAGATACACAATTGGTAATAATTCCATGACCGTTATTAAACATCCTATTAAATCGATTGTTCGAAAACTGTGTCCACATACGACCAAACACGTTTTGTAGGTAAGGTCATCACGTGACCCCGTCTGGTGACCTGACCTGAGATGATCCGAGACGAAGAGTTTGACATCATGTGGGTAGTTCATTTTCGAACGGGTATGCTAAAAACGGAAAAACAGGAGGGGTGGGCGGATTTAGCCCCCCCCGACCCTCCAGGGCACGTGTTAAGTAAACATTTTGATTAGGGTCATCTCAATTTTATTCACCAGGTCACGTCAAGTGCCATCACATCCAAAGAAGTAAATGGTCGAACCACAGCCACAGTGTTTGACTCAGCGCTGTAACAATTTTTAAGATGAGTTTTTAGACGAGGTATCTAACGGCAATTTGGTGGATTCTACCTAATCCCATATGAGCCGAGTTTTTTTTTTTGGGGGGGGGGGCGTCAGATGCCTCTTCTGGCACGACTAAGCTGGTGCCCGAGTACCGGCAGCGCCCGGGTTAAGAACTCCTTTAAAACACATCCCTTGTATAAGCTGCTTAGATCTTCATTCAAGAAACGTGTTGATGTTGTGACCGATTTATTTATTTTATTTTATTTATTTATTTACTTATTGCGCATCGTTGTGGGCTCCAATCAAGCAATTGGCTTTTACCACCACAGTGTCATACAAATTTTGGTCCGCCGCTGACGCATTGTCATGATACAAAGTTACATACTCTCCTGAAAAATACAGAAAAAGTTGTAGTTTTATTGTTAAAGCTATGGCGCTTGTTGATCCCTTCGCTCCACTCCGTTTCGGTCTCCAATGGTTTTCAAAAATCGACATAACAGGTGTGGACTTTCGATTATGGGCGTATTTTAATTTATCATTTTTAATCAGCTTCATTATAGTATTTTTTTTTTATACTATTATATTTATGTTTTACACTTAGGTTTGCTTGTCATTACCACACTTACAATTGTTCCCTACCTATGAATGTATAGGGTACCAGGGAGGGCTTGGCCATCCCCCCAACGAGCAAACTAATTTACACAAGATAAAAATGTGATTCTGCAGACTACCGGACTCTACCCCCCCCCCCGGTCAACAACATTTTTTTTTATGATTTGTCCCACTGAAGGGCTAGTGTATTACCAACAAAAACATCAAACATACATATACAATATTCATTACAGTCATACTTGTGCTCCCTCCGACATATAACGCCGTACCATGTACATTCCTAAACATTACTCACATACGTAATGTAACCCTTACCTACACGAATGACTCCAAGAATCAGGCCTGCCCGCTCTCTCCAAGCACTTTCCCCACTTCAATTGAAATTGATCTGCTGTCCGAAGAACATTTTGCAATGTATTTTTCCTATTTCGAATAAATGCATTATACTTTTCTTTAGTCCTCTACTCCTTATATCGGCTCCGCGTTTTCCTTGGCTTTGCATGTCATTATGTATTGCTTAACTAACAGTAACTATTAAAATTAACTATTGGCTGCCTCAAGGTTATCCAAACTGCACGGTCCTTACAAGAAACAAAGTCATTTTTAAGACGGAACATTTGCTTTAGTTCGGCAAAGTGGTATTCCATAACGGTTTTACATCCTGACAATAAAACAAGAAATGTCTAAGACTTTCATTTATACCGCATCTAGGACATAACGGGCTTTCAGTTATCTGGCGAGTATGAGAAATTTCCAAAGTTGGACATATCCTGTGCACGATTCGAAAATGAAGACGACTGCAAGCCGCGTTGAATGCTGTGGCCAACATGTATGGCAACCTATATACTTTATTCCAGTTGTTAAATATATATCCTTCCCTTTCCCATCTCTGTTCAGCAGTTGGTTTGGCTTCCTCAATAAAGCATTCGTATACATGTCTCGCTTTGAGCAGGTTTATTGACTTTCGTTTCCCCTCTGAAACAGAATTGGATTTGCTCGTCAGTAAGGCAATTCTTCATCACCTATCCAAACGTTTTTTTAATTGGAACTTTCCATGAGGCTGGTATCGAGACATAGCAATCCCTGATAAGTCAAAGTGTTAATTTGTGCTGCGGATATTTCTGCTTTAGTTCCCCAAAAGACAGGAAAGATCCGCGTGCCTTAATTATATCTCTGACATACTTCACCCCGGCCCTATATAACGACTTGTGAAACACTGGTTCGTTACCCATGCGTATGTCGCCGTTATACCACAGAACAATATTCTTCACCTCTTTTCCAGTAGAAANCGGAGCAGTAACACAGGGACATTTGATTGGCGTGCCGGCGTCCCACCTGACTGGCAGCGGGCGGCGCTGTCGGACAGTACACAGGGTACATTTGACTGGCGTGACGGCGTCCCACCTACACAGGGTACATTTGACTGGCGTGACGGCGTCCCACCTGACTGAGCAGCAGGGCGGCGCTGTCGGACAGAGCCAGTCGCCATCCGAGCGGTGTCGGCCCCCTCCGTCTCCTGCCGCGACACAGACCACCGGCAGAGGCCGCCAGTGTCAGCAGCATCAGCAGCAGCGCGAACACGGAGAGCACCAGCAGCGCGGCGTCCAGCATGCCGGCTGCTGAGCGGCCCAGCAGCTCCAGGGGAGGACTGGACACCTGACGGACACAGTGCAGGGGTGGTGTGAGGTCTGTACAGGCTGAGCGGCCCAGCAGCTCCAGGGGAGGACTGGACACCTGACGGACACAGTGTAGGGGTGGTGTGAGGTCTGTACAGACTGAACGGCCCAGCAGCTCCAGGGGAGGACTGGACACCTGACGGACACAGTGCAGGGGTGGTGTGAGGTCTGTACAGACTGAGCGACGCAAATAATTGGTCAGACCTAATTTGCAGACACAGCGCCGGTCCGCCGGACCTCAGGTTCATCGACATATGATGCACATAAATATTCTGAATTTCATTATGCACTGTGTAAATTATGATGGCTGCTGAAGATTGATACAAAATTACCAGTAAAATGCCGTAGTTGGCGATGAACGAGCGAGCGCAAGGGAAATGTATGGTAAATTTCAAATCAATCAAGGTTCGGTGTCGGTGTCGGTGCCGGTGCCGGTGCCGTTGCCGGTGTCGGTGCCGTTGCTGGTGCCGGTGCCGGTGCCGGTGCCGGTGCCGGTGCCGGTGCCGGTGTCTGTGTCTGTGTCTGTGTCGGTATCGGTATCGGTATCTGTGTCGGTATCGGTATCGGTATCGGTATCGGTATCGGTATCGGTATCGGTATCGGTATCGGTATCGGTATCGGTATCGGTATCGGTATCGGTATCGGTATCGGTGTCGGGTGACGGGTGTCGAAGTCGGTGCCGGTGCCGGTGCCGGTGCCGGTTTACCTTGTCCACCACCTCGTAGACGCTGGCCGTGCCACTACCACCGTCGGTGACGAGCCTGGCAGAGGAGAGCACCACCAGAAGACAGGAGCCGGCGAACGACACCAGGACGGCAGTCAGGAAACCCGCCTGACAACACACACACAGCATTGCTGTCAGGAAACCCGCCTGTGTATATGCGAGTAGGTTGATACACAAAGGCATAAGCGACTCTTGTGTTATTTAATCATCACGATTTTTCCTTTTTAGTACAGATCCGATCAAAGGCGCTTTGTCTCACCCCAAAAGGTAGCATTGCAGAAAACCTAAAATGCATTGTTGATTGCATTACGTTTATCAAGTTTCACTGGCTCCTTCTTCTTCCACACGACGTTTGACATATATTGCCTCGTGTCACATGTGCACAGCGGCGTCATTTTCTAAAAATGTTTGGGGCCCCAAATCCCAATGCTAACTTTATAGATTCTAATTACATTCTTACAATGCAACACCATAGGCCTAATGTTAAAATTTTAAATAATTGGGGCGCTAGGGGCTCCCCAAAGGTATACAAATCGACACCGGTGCATGTGCAACAAATGCACCTTCCCGTTATTTTTTCAGCAGCATATTACTCTGGCAGTTCTGAGAGCACCTCTCCTGCTCTGATCTCTGTAACATATCGGCCCCAGCCTCGCACCATATACCTACCAGAAGCGGCAGGCTGTGGTGTGCGCGGCCCAGTCTCGCACCATATACCTACCAGAAGCGGCAGGCTGTGGTGTGTGCGGCCCAGCCTCGCACCATATACCTACCAGAAGCGGCAGGCTGTGGTGTGTGCGGCGTGACATAGCGACAGAGAGAGCTCCGGACAGCAGCAGGGCGCTGCCACAGCCCAGCCCTCCAGCCAGCTGTGTCAGCCAGCCGCCCTCCAGCAGCACCAGCAGCCCGAGCAGCAGCAGCAGCAGGCCCAGCAGCAGCTGCCGGGCAGCAGGTCAGACAGAGCAGGGTCAGCAGCAGGCCCAGCAGCAGCTGCTGAGCAGCAGGTCAGACAGATCAGGGTCAGCAGCAGGCCCAGCAGCAGCTGCTGAGCAGCTGGTCAGACAGAGCAGGGTCAGCAGCAGGCCCAGCAGCAGCTGTCGGGCAGCAGGTCAGACAGAGCAGGGTCAGCAGCAGGCCCAGCATCAGCTGCTGAGCAGCAGGTCAGACAGAGCAGGGTCAGCAGCAGGCCCAGCAGCAGCTGCTGAGCAGCAGGTCAGACAGAGCAGGGTCAGCAGCAGACCCAGCAGCAGCTGCTGAGAAGCAGGTCAGACAGAGCAGGGTCAGCAGCAGGACCAGCTGAGCAGCTGCTGAGCAGTAGGTCAGACAGAGCAGGGTCAGCAGCAGGCCCAGCAGCAGCTGCTGAGCAGCAGGACAGACAGAGCTGGGTCAGCAGCAGGCCCAGCAGCAGCTGCTGAGCAGCAGGACAGACAGAGCATGGTCAGCAGCAGGCCCAGCAGCAGCTACTGATCAGCAGCTGCCGGGCAGCAGGTCAGACAGAGCAGGGTCAGCAGCAGGCCCAGCATCAGCTGCTGAGCAGCAGGACAGACAGAGCAGCAGAAGCAGATAACACAGCGATGACAGCGGCGCCTGTTGGCTGGCTTGTTGGATGGCTTAAAGTCTGACGAGTTTTCTCTCCAATCTTGTTACGAGCGAGCGCGAAACGCTCGCTCGTCTATTCGTGGTATATGGGACAAATATGAGTATGAGCGACCCGACCCGACCCGTGGCGACGCTTTTGAGAAGCTTATATCTCTGCAACTGCACGTCCGATTGACAAAGGGGCTTTTTTGCTGAGTAGCCCCATCCAATTAATCCTGTTTTTTTTACCAGTGGTGACTCATGTGGGTGACCAGGGGCGTCGCCACGATATTTTGAGTGTGTGGGGGGGGGGGGACGGACACTGGTGGATCCAGCCGTCGGTTTGGGGCAACTTTTTGGGCAAAAAGGTGCCCCATTTTTGTCTCCCCGGATTTGGGCCGGTCACCATTTTTTGGTATAAGAGCTTAAAAAACATTGAAAAGAAACGCAAAAGCGCAATACTTTGTAGCATACATGCTACGGAATATACACATATAAGTGTATATTCCGTAGGCAATCGATTTAGGCTCCGAGCCTTTGCACTACCCCCTACGAACACTGTTATGCCCAATGTAATGCTAGTAAATGTGTTTGTTGTTGTTGTTGTTGTTGTTGTCGTTGTTGTTGTTGTTGTTGTTGTTGTTGTTGTTGTTGTTAAGTAGTAATAACGTTAATCTCAAACCGACTTGCGGGGGTGACGTCGAAGTTTTTAAGTGGGGGTCAGATGAAATTACGAAAAGAAAAGCTTCTTTGCAGCATTTTAATATGAATTTCCATGTTATAGTAGGTACCTACTTAAATTATTAAGCGCCGCAAAGTGGCGCGAAATTTTTACGGGTTTGCCTGAGAAAACCCAGAAATATAGACGGTGGGCCTCCGATCTTGTAGATTTTAAGTGGCTAAGACAAATTTGTATAAGCAATGGCGAAACTTGCCGCAAAGCAGTGTGAAATTTTCTAGTTTGTTTTAACGCGGATAGCTGGATTTTGACCGCTGCAAAGGCATTTTGACAATACATTTTTATTTTTCTGATCAATCTGATCAAAACATATCAATCAAAAACTTATGCCATACAAAACATTTTCGATTCATTATGTAGTCATCTTTTTTTGAAGAAGCTTCTTATATCCATATTTATTTCACCCACGGTTAAAACACGTGGGAAAGAAAAGACTAAAGAGGGAAATGTGGTAGGGACAGGCACAGAACAAACAGACACGATTTTTTATTAGGAAACAGTACAAAAAGTGTGCCGTAAACAACCAACAGAGCCCATTTCGCGCCATGCCTCATGTCTCCTGCTGTCGAAACGCTGTTCAAATTTCTGCCAAATTCCCCTCAAAAGGGAAAAAAGTCAAAAGGGGGGAAAAAGGACGAACACATGCTTTTCCAAACGCATACGATATTGAAAAAAGGGGATAATCCCTTCCAGCCTAACGGCTGGGGGGGACGGTGTCCCCCCGTCCCCCCTGTGGCGACGCCCCTGTGGGTGACTACCACTGCGCGTGGCGCGTGCCGCGTGAGGGCTGTTGAAAGGAATTTTGTCGCAAAAACTTCACAAAGGCTGGACTGATTGTGTTCGAATTTGGTGTGTGGATAGGGACCCCTCAGTGGGATGATTCTGCACGTGCGCACGTGCACACCCCTATTCTATATCTCAGGAACGGCTTAACCGATTGTGTTAGAATTTAGTGAGTGGTTAGGGACCTCCAGCCGCTGCCTTTCCACAAGTCAGTGGTGGGGTGGCTCTGCAGTCTGCACGTGTGCACTTTAACACCCCTATTACATATCTCAGGGACGGCTGAGCCGGTTTTGTTCAAATTGTGTGTGTGGTTAGGAACCTCTCAGCCGCCACTTTTTCACAAGTGGCGGCTGAGAACCTGCACCGTGCACGTGCGCATGTGCGCACCTTTTTATATCTCAGAAACTACTTCCCCGATTTATTTGAAATAAGCATACATTTCCTTCGCACTCGCTCGTTCATCGCCAACTACGGCGTTTTACTGGTGAATGGTGACGAACCTAAATTGGCTACATATATCGTAAGTATTGCTCACAAAGAATCACTTCTGTTTCTCCCATCTGACGTAGAATGGATGTAGAATGCGGTATACCAGGTTACCGTGAGGCCTAAACTATCTATAGACGTGAAGCCAGAACTGTTCTGGCTTCACGTCTACGTATAGTTTAGGCCTCTCGTCAGTTTACGCACAATAGGTAATGGTTCGACGATATACGATTCATTGCATCAAGCTTGTTAGCCCATGTTTCATCTAACTCAGTCCTTAGTATTTCATAATCATCCAGGATGGGGGGGGGGGCAAACTGACACTTCAATGTCTCGCCGTAAATATCTCAGCAAAACTCAAACAAAGAGCTTTTGTCATCCAAAAAAGCAAACTCACTGATGCAGGGACGTAGCCAAAGGGGGAGGACGGAGGCCATGCTCCCCCCCCCCCTGAGCAAGATAAATTCACACTAGATAGAATGAGATTCTCTGAAAACCAGACCTTACCCCCACCCCCGGTCAGCAGCATATGGCTGAGGAGCAATTTTTTCTGACGTGCCCCCCCCTGATAAAAATCCTGGCTACGTGCCTGCACTGATATCAGCCTGAGATTATCACTGATCTATGTGGCTATCACTGATCTATGTTAACTAGCAGAGTCAGAGCTGCGCTTACACGAGACTTTGGTCGTTGATACCACTATCTAAACGAAACACTTATACGGATTGGCCTTCGAGTGTCTGATTGACCTCGCATCCAGATTTCGCTTTGATGATATAGTAATATATCAGTAATGGCCACTCTCACTAACCAATGAATCAGTTTGAGGTCAGTAAAACGCCTTTTTGGGTGACGACCAAGCGGGCGCGCTCTGCATTAATTTGTATTTATCTCCTTTCTCGAATCCGCCAACAGAGAGTCCTGAGCACTGCATGCTTCATAGTATCCATACATGCCGATATAATTATGCGTTGACAATGGAAGGCTTCGCGGGCGAAATTATGCCGACGAAAACTTGTAATTGCAATTGTGTACACTAAGCTAAGTTATAACTTCATGTGCATAGTTTTGCTGAAAGTAGAACTGATTTGATGTAGCTATCCAATGGTCAAAACCCAATCTCAATTAAAACAGGGGTTGCTAAGTTATTAGCTTCCGTAAAGCGTCTGTATGGCCGTGTCGGGCCGGAACGGGTTAAAAATGCGAATTTGTCTAGTTTAGTTGACGAGAAACCTCACGGACGCCCGCTTGGTAATAAATAGTACCTATTGCAAAGCAATTTTGCTCTGGATTCTGAAAAGCGGATATGTGTTTTTCAAGAAACTATAGGGAAACACTGAACAGCCTACTAACGAACACGCGCGACACACATTGTACATACGAGTACAATAGTACCCACCACATTGTACATACGAGTACATACATACAATAGGCAAACATAGCATGTAATGAATAACGCGCACAACCAACAGGTGTTCGCGTTTCGTCTAATAAACTTCTTCAGCACTTTTCAATGGTAAGAACACACGACAACGAAATTCTGAACAACGTTTTTAATATTTGCATCTATGAAAGGTGCCGAGGAAGTCAATCAGACGAAACGTGTAGGTACACCATACAAATATACTTTGTACTCGCTATTCATTGCATTCCAATAACAGTTCCCAGGTAGGTACCATATATGAAATCAATATGCAATCTGCCTCTGGTGCCACTCACTGGATACAGCCGACATTGCAGGATACCTGCTAGCCAGAGTTCGCTTATTTTGGTCCCGCCGTGTGATATTCCGCCCAGATCCGACTCACCTGGGCGATTCCTAGGCCGAAAATGAGCCTAACCGGCAGCGCTGCGGCTTTGTTGGCCAGACTGGGTTTTGGCGATAGTTGAAGGAGCAGCTGGTGGCCCGGCGGCGACACCAGGCCGCTGGCAGCCGGCGACATCCTGCTGAAATAGAACCGACAGCACCAGACACTGATCAGTGATGGCAGAACAGACGGCACCATACACTGATCAGTGATGGCAGAACAGACGGCACCATACACTGCTCAGTGATGGCAGAACAGACAGCACCATACACTGATCAGTGATGGCAGAACAGACAGCACCATACCTGAAGTGATTGGCTAGAACAAGACAGCACCAACACTGATCTAGTGATGGCAGAAACAGACGGCACCATATCACTGATCAGTGATGAGACAGTACAGCGACCATACTACTGGATATCAGTGATGCATGAACAACCGGCACCATACACTGCTCAGTGATGGCAGAACAGACAGCACCATTACACTGATCAGTGATGGCAGAACAGACAGCACCAATACACTGATTCATGATGGCAGAACGACGGCACCATAAACACTGATCATGATGGCAGACAGACAGCACCTAGACACTGATCATGATGGCAGAAACAGACGGCACCAAGCACTGATCAGTGGATGGGCAGAACAGACGGCACCATGACAACTGATCATTGATTGGGAGACAGAGCGGCACAATAACACTGATCAGGTGATGGCAGATGGTATTTCAGACAGCACCATGACACTGATCAGTGATGGCAGAACAGACAGCAACCAATACACTGATCAAGTGATGGCAGAACAGAACGGCACCATACACTGATCAGTGATGGCAGAAGCAGACAGCACCATAACCACTGATCAGTGATGGCTAGACACAGAACGGCACTAATTACACTGATCATTGATGGCAGAACAAGACGGCACCAAATGACACTGATCAGTTGAATGGCTAGACAGACAGCACCATACACTGATCAGTGAGCAGAACCGACCAGCACCATGACACTGATCAAGTGATGGCAGAACAGAACGGCACATACACTGATCAGTGATGCAGAACAGACAGCACATTAGAAACACTGATCAGTGATGCAGAACAGACGGCACCATACACTGATCAGTGATGGCAGAACAGACGCACAATAACACTGATCAGTGATGGCAAAGAACAGACAGCACCTATACCTGATCAGTGATGGCAGAAACCGACATGCACCATACACTGATCAGTGATGGCAGAACCGACAGCAACATACACTGATCAGTGATGGCAGAACAGACGGCACCATTACACTGCTCAGTGATGGCAAACAGACGGCAACCATACACTGATCAGTGATGGCAGAAACCGACAAGCACCATACACTGACAGGGATGGCAGAACAGACAGCACATACACTGATCAGTGATGGCGAGACCCGACAGCACCATAACACGATCAGTGATGGCAAACAGATCGGTCACCGAATATTCACTGTAGTCAATGATGGCAGAACAGACGGCACCATACATGCTCAGTCAGGCGAACAGGACAGCACCATACACTGATTCAGTGATGGCAGAAACTAGACAGCTCCATACCGATCAGTGATGGCAGAACCGGACGGCACCAATAAGAAATATGATGCGACTGAAAGCAAACTAATTACCGAGTGGACGGCGAGGTGGTACATACATGTTCGACTGGAAGGGAGACACACACACACAACGCATATATATATATATATATGTATATTATAATAATATATATATATATAATATATATTATATAATATATATATATGTCTACGAAATCTTTCGAGACATTATCTCCGAAACTGCAGTCCTGCTTAAAGCCGATGACAGTCAATCTGATAATTTTCCTACACGAAGCCCCAGCGTAATTCCAGCATAGTCATGTCAAACAATCTTTCGAAAGAACACAGTCTGCCCTCAAGGCTACCAAATATTGTATAAGAGTTCAATGCCCCCTTGTGACTGTTGCGCGCCGTAATAACTCATCCGTTATAGGTCATACTACACTACTATTATCTCGCCGCATAACGCAGTGCACTTACTAGAACGGTGCACCGACCCAACAAACATGCAGTCAACTCATAGACTCAACGCCTCAACTCGTAGCTATAGGTTGAAAATACTTCCATTAACTAACAAAATGCTCAAACAGAAAAAGCTCATGGCCTAGAAGCTGTTTACATAAGGGACAGGATCCCCTCATAAACCTGGCAAATGGATATGAGGGGTACCCTGGTCCTTACATGACGGGAGAACCCCTTGCACCGAGGGGTAAATTATGGACTTGGTGTCCGGGCGGGGCGGCTCGTGGCCGCTGTGGGCTCGGGCACGGGTCCGCCCGCCGCAGTTCATGCCGGCGGGGCCCGAGCGCCGCACGCCGCTGCCTGCCGCGGGCCCTCCTGCGCGGCCGCGGCTACCGTTGGACGACGGCGCCGACAATGGGGCGCGACTCCCCCGATCTGCTGTGGTATGAAGTTGAGTTCACGGGCTGTATCTGGGTCACTTGCTGTTCGGAGTGGAATTAGCCATTGCTATGCATTGGCCATGTGATGTATATATCATGAGCCTGTCCCATCTAAGATACTCTATAGCGGTTTGTCAGGGTGTACCTGCCTACACGGCTCCCCTCTCATGGCGATAATATTCCGACTATCTTCAGTCATATAGTGCTGTCTATGGCACCACGCTTTTCGCCTTTTTTCACCATGGAGGTCTGTCGTGGAGTGGGCCGTATTTTTTGTTATTTAGGTCGGAATCGTTGCTTTAAAAAATCGAGTTACTAAGAGTAACCCACCTATACTTCGCAGGTAAAGATGTAGGCTTAAGTACCTAGCATACCAGACCGCCCACGATACTTACTTACTACGCGTTCTGTTACCCAGCGCGCACCTGTCGTGAATTCGGGACCATCGCACTCGCCATCATTCTACCGTACGTTTGTTAGTCATTTTTGGTCGTTGTATTCTTATCAGGCTTTCACTGCTTCGCTCTATTATGTTTGTGGGTAGTTCCGGCTGTTTCCCTAGAGGATGCTGCATCAAGGTTTTCCACGCACTTTAGGGTTTGCCCGGATGACGTGGGGATAACGTGCTGTATCATGTACGCACCGCTCCCCCCATATATACGTGATTAGGCTATGCTGTCTGTATTTTTCGAAACACATGACTTCTCTGGGGATGGGCGAGTATACCTCTATCATATCAGGACTTTTAGAAGGCCTCTTGTGATTAATGAACATAGCCTAAAGGATACCCGCCTACCGCCACTCTATGCTGTCATATTTTACTGAATACGAGTGTCAATCTATGGCTGTAATAAGGAAGAACCCTGCACGTTTGGCCTCCACCTAATATTTACAAATAATAGGATTAGATATATATAGATACGTTGAGGATTAATCTATAGCTACTGAGGCTTCACTACACTTAATTGAGCCGGCCTCTACTCCGATTTATAGGATTATAGCGGTGGTTCGTGAGTTAACTAAAGCTCATGCAAGACAGTGATGTCACTATGTTCAATACAATTCGACCTGAATTCATGGTGGCGACGGATGTCGTCTCCACGGTACGCACTGTTTTCGTGTCTATCATGAATGACTTTATCATCCTATCGCTAAATTCCAACGGAATTCAGAGTAATATTTCATTTCCCAGCTTTTCTCTGACGTCCTTTATGTCATCCTTGTCGAGCTTCAACATCACCATACTGAACACAATTGCGCACCTGCTGCAAAGCCCCATTGATACTACTATTTTAGGCTAGTGTTTCTAACCACGGAGGCGATTTGATACTAAATTGAATTTTGCCAATCAATCTATTAAGGAGGTTCCTGGTATCACTTTTAATCGGGAGATGTCCATCTCATGAGACCGTTTATTTCTTGCCGCTTTTTTCATTAGCAGGACGGTGCTGCTATAGGTTTAGAACTAAGAGACTGACACTAAGAAATGAACAGTAGTCAGTCCATGGAAACACTGAGAAACTGCTGGGTCGAGGAGATTAAGTTCCTAGTGATATACCTGGCTTGGGGCCGTTTCCCACACACCTGCCGCGGCGCTGGCCGCCCGGAACGGACTTGTCACGCCTGTGTCACGAGACTTCGACGCCTGCTCCCTTTTTCCATATCGGGACCATAGGCCTTGACGAGGAAGATTGCTCTTTGGCGGTAACACGGGGGGCAGCTGACTACTCGTTGTCCTCGCCCAACATCGTTATATCGACCATTCCCCTTGCCACGGTTCCTCTCAGGAGTATCTTAGAATCGTGTCTATTCGTTGGCAATTAATAGAACGGGGGCTGGGCTTGCGGGGAGCGTTTCTATTCTTCCCTAGCTTCACGAGGAAGCCAACAAGTTCCTCCTGGCTCGCTTCGAGAGCCCAATTGGTCGGGTCGGAGCCGCAGTGGAGAGAGTCATTAGGTTTCGTGTGGCCGCGAGGCCACTATTAGTACGATACCAAATGCACTATATGGTTAACTCAAAAGAAAACTAGGCGAGATGGTAACTCAAAAGAAAACTCAGCATAACGACAACAGCGTCGTTTACCAAGTTCCTTGTGGGAGTGTAACAAATCATATATAGGTGAAACTGGTAGGGGAATGGAGAAGAGACTTAAAGAGCACAAAAGAGACCCTCCGAAAACCATAGGATTATAGTGCCATTGTCGTCCATGCTGAGCAAAGTAAACATCTACAAATTGGGTTGGAGCGGGGATTTGGCTTCCTGTAAAGACTAAGGGAAATAGAAAAGTGACCGAGCAGCGTATATGCAAACGAATGCACGTTAAATACCAGGGGCAGGTTTTATAAGGTGGGCAATAGTCAGCGGCAGTATTCTGTATCAAGGATATGGAATGGCTTAAGAAATAGGCACAGTTTTGACGCATTATTAGATTAATTGGACATTATTTCGTACATGCATGTTATTCTATTAAGTTTGGTAGACATGATATATAAAAGGGAAAATAGGTTATGGAGGAGGTACCCCAGTTAGAATAATAACTCATTCTTTTAGCCACTTGCAAATATTTATTCAAAACGGTTGAACTGCAATGTATGGCTTCGTCTTGTGTGTGTATGATTTTCATCTTGCATGGTGCTGGCTGAATGAAAGTCTTCGTGACGAAAACGCGTAACGTCCTTATATGTGTTTGCTTTCCTGTTGTGCAATATACCATAATTGTCTGGTTATATATTATATATATATATATATCTAATATATATATATATATATTTATATATAATATATTTAATATATTTTTAATTATATAATATTGTATATATATATATATATTATAGATAATATAATATATATATAGATAATATATATATATGTATGAGCGGCCTGACATTGCCATTTTTTTAAGAATCTCACTTCTTCGAAACTACTCACTCAATGTGCCTGACAATGTGCACTAACAAAACAATATCGTAAAATTATATATGGCATTACATTTCGTACATTCTGCGTTGTCGTGCATATAATCATCGCGCGCAGACGCGCATCCTATGGTGGTGGTTACGGACGCGAGAAGCAGCGACTGGGCTGCCGTACAAAGTGAAAATGCGTACCTATGTTGGGTATTTCCACCATTTCAATATTTTGCGACCAATATAGTTTGCGTTTATTTATGTAGTGCAATATCTCCACTGGCGGATCTGGGGGAAGCATCAGGGGCAAATCCCCCCAAGCTGCCTGAAATCGGCGCAAATTTACCTATTTTCTAATGTAGAAGGAGATCTACGCAACTTTTACTAAGGAAAGTTTATTTTAAAACGTCTAGCAATGCATAAGGGAGTGATTTTTTTTTCGATGATTTTTTTCGGGGTGATGCCCCATGGCGCCAAAAACTGAATCCTAGATCCGCCAATGAATATTTCAGCTACTCCAAGCGACCTGCCTACCTGACCTGCCTACCTGACCTGCCTACCTGACCTGCCTACCTGACCTGCCTACCTGACCTGCCTACCTGACCTGCCTACCTGACCTGCCTACCTGACCTGCCCAGTATCGCTGTCCGCCGGCTGACCGGAGCTGTCTCGCTGTCCTGCTGTCCCTGTCTTGGTCCGCAGCTGTCCTGCGGTCCCACTTCAGGTACGCAGTGGCTGTGTAGTGGGGTCGGCGGTGGCGGTCCAGCGTGTGTCCAGTGTGGCCGCCCACTGCAGGTGCCGTGCCAGCGTCAACTGACCATCCCGAGCGCGCGGTGTGTCCAGTGCTGGCGCGGTTTTCAGTCGAGCGGAACTATCGCTACTGGACGGAGGTGTGGACCAGGGGGAAAGGTGGGGACAGCGGATGCTGGCACAGCGTGACGGCACATCACATCAACCATTAATCCATTGCACAATTCGGTATCATGGATACAAACGTGAAGCAATACGTCTCTAGACTTTTCTTCCTGTTTGCTTCTCAACCCTGTTATCGACACTAGACATGGAAGGTGAGTGGAAATACATTGGTCTTAGATCAGTGCTATAGTATTACTATAGTGCAAAGCAGGACACCTCAACCTGCACTAAAGGCAAATCGATAATACAGTTTTTGTTCAGCGTGTTGTTTTTTGTTACGCTGGAATATAAAATTGCGCGACTTGCGAGGGATAAAAATGCTCGTGCGTTGCTCACGAAGCTTGTCATACTGTGGGAATATATCTTATCTGTATTTGCTTATGAAAAAGAAATAAAAAAAATATTTTGTGAATAATATTAATCTATAATTTCTGTATGTTCTTAAAAATCGTTTTATTTTACACATTACAAGTATATTCACCGTCGTTCATATTGTATGTCAATCACGTATTTCAATGGAATAGGCATGGTACTTAGCACTGGTGGATCCAGAACGGTGGTTAATAGGGAGGGGGGGGACACGGATGTTTTTTTAGAGGGCTGGCAAATCCCAAAACCACACATAGCTGTGAAAATTCGTCAGATTTTGCTTGCTTAGGCATTGATAGCTGAATTAAAACACACTTCCATCCGTAAAATATGCTTATATTTTCTTCTTTATCAGGAAATGTGTAAATTTCGCACCGATTACAGACGGATTTGGGGGCATGGCCCCCTCAGCCCCTTTGTCATCCTCAACCCTGGATCCGCCAGTGGCAGTAACGTATGTCCTCTTCGATCATTTTCTGAAATAATGTGTGTATGTTTTTACTTTTGTTCTCCTTTTTTGTAAAAATGTTTAGAAGCTTAAAAAGTCGCTAATAGCCGTTTTCACGAAGGACTTGATTTACCGGGTAATTGGGGCGTTTGGGGCGATTGGGGGCAAGATTGCGTTTGCTTTAAATGGGGAGGGGGTTAGGGTCAGTGTTAAAGCTATGGCCACGTAACACGATGTCGATGCAAGGCCCAAATGTCCTCAATTCAAAAATGCCAAAATTAAAAAAATCGGAACCAAATCCCTTCCCCGCACTTAAACCAAAAGCCCCAATCACTTCAATCACCACAAGCGCCCATAATGCCCCAATTACCCAGTAAATAGAGTTCTTCGTGAAAACGGCTAATAACTACATATGCTATAACAAAATTATTGTTAACAGTACCATAGAGCGCCGACAAAATTAATAAAAGCCTGCCAATACCTACGTTTTGCTACGTTTGATATCGGGTAAATCAAAAGAGACAGGAATCAATGATTGCAGATATGGCTTTGCAGATGTGACATTCTCTCCGTCTCCGACTCCGTCTCCGACTCCGTCTCCGACTCCGTCTCCGTCTCCGTCTCCGTCTCCGTCTCCGTCTCCGTCTCCTTCCGTCTCCGAACTCCGACTCTTTCTCCGTCTTCGTCATCCGTCTCCGTCTCCGTCTCTGTCTCTGTCTCTGTTCTGTCTCTGCTGCTGTCTCTGTCTCTGTTCGGTCTCTGTCTCTGTCTCTGTCTCTTGTCATCTGTCTCTGTCTCTGTCTCTGTCTCTGTCTTCTGTCTCTGTTCTCTGTTCTCTGTCTCTGTCTCTGTCTCTGTCTCCTCTCCGTCTCGTCTCCGTTCCGTCTCCGTCTCGTTCTCTGTCTCGGTCTTCGGTCTTCGGTCTCGGTCTCGGTCTCGGTCTCGGTCTCCGGTTCTCGTCTCGGTCTCGGTCTCGGTCTCGTGTCTCCGTCTCCGTCTCCGTCTCCGTCTCCGTCTCCGTCTCCGTCTCCGTCTCCGTCTCCGTCTCCGTCTCCGTCTCCTTTGATGTTGCGGTTATTGACACATCATTTTGCACCTTCAATAGGCAATTTATAACTTTTTATTTTCTAAAAGGGAACACAAGAGCCTTCACATTTCACACAACTAGCACGATTTAAACAGTTGGTTGTTTTACAATGCAATGTTACATATGTATAATGCAATCCATGTGTATTACTTCTCGGCGAATGTACAGTCTTGGGTAAATGTTCTGTCCGTGCTAAAGTTCTGTCCGCTGCTTCTGCCTCTGTCTGTCGGTGCTGCACGCAGTGGAATCCAATGCAATTACTATAGCCCTCTCCCCGTTCAGGCGAGGCAAACATATTTTCAATGATTTCACTGCATGTTAGCACCGACAAACAGCACCGATAGACAAGTTGACATTGGAATAACGGGTTCGCTTAACCAAAGCTTTTAAGAATTACTTTCTACGCTTAGCTTCGTCAGACGAAAACCAAACATCGACCCAGGAAAATGGAGGATTTATTTCGAATAGAGCACAGAAAAGGACTGCCTGCTAGCCGTTTTTCACGAAGATTTATTCACCGGGAACATCGTCATCGGTTGAGGTGATGAAGTGGACAGAACATTTGCCCTAGACTGTACGGTAGCAATAAAGCCAATTCAAAAGCACCCTGCGTAAAATCAAGTTCAGAGAAATAACACTAAGCGATCCTGTACCGAAAGAGAACAAAAACCCGCCAACACAAAACACAAATCCTGTACACAAAACCCGCAAACACACACGTATTTACGTGCTGCATCACGTAAAATAAATACGTAAATATATATATATCGCCTTGGTAAATACGTGATGTAAAAATCACGTAAAAATCTGTCGCATTCAAGTAGAGATTCGGAGACCTCCCACAGTAAACCGTGCAACTGCGCTCAACTATAAAAAGGCTAAACTGGTGGTCTTAGCAATGTCTAGGACTTAGTTGCCATGGGACATTTTAAAAGATATGAAATTAGATGACGCTGTAGATACTTTTTATGATTTCTTGAATGCTGCTATATGTGAACATGTGCCTACAGTTGTATTACGGCGCGGTTATCCGCCATGGTTTGATGCTGCGGTTAAACGGGCGCTTCGTGAAAAGGAAGCGTCTTTCAGGTGTAAAAAGATGAATTCAACCCCAGATACGGAGGAGGACTTTCGTGAAAAACGCAGAAACTTTAAAACAATTACTTGTTCAAAATACTTAAGATATTGAAGGGTATAGGTGGCGACTTCAAGTCAAACCCAAGCGCTTTTTTGACTTACCTTAAAATGTGTGTGTGGATCGAAGGGCTCCCTCTCCGTGTTATTGGATGGTGACACTGAGGTGCACGATGATGTCGGTCGAGCGAATTTACTGAACCGAGCCTTCGCCAGTAAATTTGCGGATCCCAATGTGTGCGAGTATCCGACTGCCCAGGTGTATGGATTTCTGCAACCCCTGACTCCGATTTGTGGTGACGCGGAGGGGAGCATTGGCCGCCGCCTCGCCAGCGTTGCAGGCCCCACAAGGCGTGCGGTCCTTGATAATATTAGCGCGAGTATTAGATAATGTAGCGAACAGCTTGAACTGCTCCCTGGTTATCCTGTTCAACATGTGTGTTGAGCGGGGAGAGTTTCCGAGTAAGTGGGCAGAGGCAAACATTGTTCCGGTGCACAAAAAGGGTTAACAAAAATTGGCATCGAATTACCGCTCTATCTCGCTTACCCCGTTGTTTGGAAAGATTCTGGAGCGATGCATTTGCGACGAGCTATTGGCTCATGTTGGTCCCGTGTTGTCCCCGAATCAACATGGATTTGTTCACCGGTATGTGACAAACCTAGCTTGCCTTTTTTAAAAAACGGCGGTGGGAATCAATGCTCGGCATCAACCGACGTAATTCTTACACAGACTATTCCTCGGTCTTTCAGAGCGTCAACAAAATTACTGCTTCACCTACTTCAAAATCCTACCAAAATTTCTAGACTGCTCTCAACTGGCATATCTTCGTTACTTGTGTAACCGAAAACAGCGGGTAATTGTCAACGGAAAGTTTTCGGAATGGACACCGGTACGCTCTGGGACGCCGGAGGGAGGGATCATCTCGCCAATCCTGCTTGCTCTATTTATCAATGACCTTCCGGATAATATTAAGACAAATTGTCTCCTTTTCGCTGATGATGTGAAACTATACCACATTATCGTCACTCCGGAAGATTCCAATCTACTTCAGGCTGATCTTGCACGTTTGACAGACTGGTCGTGCCTTTGGAAATTGCAGCTCCAGATCTATCTAAATGTAATCATTCATGATAACACCCGAAAAGAAAGGCGTGCTTACACATACAAAATTAAAAGGAACGCTCTTGAGAAGGTCTTTCTATAAGGACCTGGTGTTTGGCGGATCATAACTAACATTTGCAGATACATGATAAAATCGTTTGTAGGGCAAACAGGATGTTAGGTTTGATGATCAGGTCGCTCCAGGCTGGCCCATCTTTTGGGGGAGCGAGATCGAGACGAGATTAAAACCAAACCGGAAACCGATCCTGGCAGCTGATTCGGCAAATATCCGCTCGATCTTGAATATGGGATGGATCATTTTGGGCGGCGCTGCTAAGACTCACTTTGGAAAGACTGGACAAAATTCAACACAAGTGTCTAATTGGCTGGCATCCTTCTTTCCGGCAATCACAGACTCTAAATATGATATACGTTGACTATTTAAAATCCCAAGCCTAGCAATAGTAGGATGCAATACGACATCTTTTCGCATACAAAATAGGCACTGCAAAAAAATGATCTGCCTTTTGGCTCGGGAGCTTTCCGCTGCACTGTGCCCGCGAGAATTGAACGTGCGATGCTGGCACGCTCTGTATGTTCCGCACCCGGCATGAAGGAGACGTTGACGAGCATGTTTTGTCGTTGTGCCCAAAGTTTTTTAACGCCTACATGTCTTTTCCTGTCTGTCTCTGATCCTTTTAGCTGCACGCCCTGGTCAGTTTATCAAAGTTATTTAAAATTATTCAAGCACATCGTTCCTTAACACTTTGATACATATATTATCTGGAAACTGTTATTATGGTGTATTTTTATTTCTATCCGATCCATTTAGCACTTTTTTCAACATGTTTCCCATTTTGTAAACTGTGTATTTTAATGAATGTATGTAGTGTGTTGTTTATTTATGTGAGCTCTGATGATTTATATGTATGACCTGAGCGTTTTATTGGGAGCATGCTTCCTGGTTGCTCATATGTTCTAAGATAAACAATACACAAAATTCACCAGAGTGAAGGACTCACGTATCATTGTCTCAGAGCCCTTTTGTTCAGGAGTTTTTTCCCCGTTTTTTTGGTTTCAAATTTCTTTAATTTTTGGTTTTTTTTCCTTTTGTTTTCTTGGGGGTCTTCAGCCTCCACCATTGTGCTGTATACAGCGGAAGATTTAAACTGCGGCAAGACATTGCTATGTAACCTCGCCTTACAGGGTGGGGGGGGGGCGAGCGAAGATACTGACAGGCCCCCTGTTAACTTCCAATCCAAGCAACATAGAGCAACGCAGCAAGAACCAGCATGCGGCCTGTTATGTGAGGAATCTAACAGTATGCAATTTGAATGTTTCAGGTCAACGGGTGACCTTCCAGGTCAAACGACCTAAGATCGACCAGATTCAAAAATAGCGATTTTGCTCTGTCCGTCGTCATTTTTAAAGTTATAAGAATACAATGATTTGGTCAGCGTCAAAATACTGGTGGTTGAATAAGCTATCTCCCCATATATCGTTTTTTAGGTCTGGGTTAGTTAATGACCTCTTAGGTCACGGAACTCGTCATGATAACTGCTATGGACGATTTGCGTTAAAAACCTCGATTCGATCACGTCCAGAATAGCGATCAAAAAACCTAAAAATAGAAACTGATAAATGCAAATAAAGAAGCATGTTCCTTGACGCATATTGTCTCAGAACTACAGAAAATGTATTTATTGGTTCGTATCTGGTCAAAAAGTCAAAAAAGTGATTACAAAAGTGACGTCATGAATTTCTGAGACCTAGGGAGCTATCATTCAATCAAAAATAGCGATATTGCTTTGAACTTGGTTTGGGTATTGTCCAATGTCCATAGTCAGCTTTCTCACATTTTTAAAAACATATTTTTTACAATTTTGATTTAGTAGTTATTTTGCAATGATTTTTAGGGGTTCAAAAACCCAAAATTTGAATCTTTTCCGTTTTCTGTTTGTAATTTGCTGCAAAATTATATTTTCTACGAAATTTCAAATATTTGTTGTTTTTCAACCACCCGTCACTAAAACGTCATCAAAACAACTTGACCGACTATGATATGAGTATAGAGTTAGTATATGATATATAGTATATTTTAGCCCGTTACCACTTAAAGGGAATGTTTCACTTCTCTGAAAGTTGTCCAATGTACGCCGCTTGTGGTGCAAAATATGAAGTAATTGCTGGCCCGGAACAAGTTTCTGACATTTGTTTCTCACAAACAGTGCTCAATTTCATGAAAAACTAAGTTTTTAGTATTTGGGCGATGACGCTCATATGAAGGAATTTTTGGAAATAGAAAAACCTTCACCTGGCAATATGTATGACTAGTGTATGGCTAATGTCAATAGCCAATGTAAAGACAGTCTACTTTCATCAACATTATGATACAATGGATGACGACATCGCTTTAAGAAGGCTATCCCTAATCACTAGGCGCCTTATTTTTGCAGATGTCAAAACCAAACTCAAATTTTAACTTCGTTAGACCTCTTTGTGGGTGTTTTTAAAACTTCTACAATCTTAGTTCAATGCGAATTCCAACAACTTGAGCCATCTCCCTCCAATCTTATGTCAATGGTGAAACATCCCTTTAAACATTCCCCATCTGGGCCACCTTTCCAAAAAGTTCTCAAAATGTAAGCGTTTTGTGGTGCAAAATATGACAGTAAATTGGGCTTGCTGACACGAATTAATGTCATTTGTTTCTCACAACATTGCTCAATTTCATGACAAAAATGCGTTTTTAAATATTTGGGCTGATGACGTCATATGTAATGAATTTTTGAGAAAAAAAAAAATAAAAAAAAACTTTACGCTGCCATAAGTATGACTAGTGTATGGCTAATGTATGGCCAAAGGTAAAAACAAGTCACTGTAATAAACCTTTAGAATGAGAGACTAGACGATCGGCCTCAGAATCCCCATTTCAAATAATTGGGGACTGGGGATGTTACAGATGTCAAAACCCAAAACTCGGAATTTCTCTGGTGATTCGACCTCAGTGGTTTGTTTTAACTTATACCAGCATATTGCAAATGCAAGCAACAAAATGCTTAATCTCAACTCAAATTAATGATGTTAAGGTGGCAGTGGTCCTTATAAAAGAAACACTCCACCTTCCAAATTTGTCAAAATGTAGCCACTGTGGTGCAAAATATAAAAGTAATCTGCTGCGAAGAACGATTCGAATTGTTTCTTCCAAGACAGTACTCAATTTAATGAAAAGTTAAGTTTATATTTGGGATTGATGACGTCATTGCAAATAAATTTTGGGCAGTGGGCGGATCCAGGATTCTCATCGGCCCAGGGGCTTCAGGCCGAGGCGGCAATATTTTTCTCGGTGACGGGGGGCGGCATCGGTCCATTATTTTGTCTATTTTTGCTTCAGGGGGCGGCAATTATTTGCTATCGGGGCGGCATTTCTTTTCTTCCGAGGGCGGTAACTATTGGTGCCTTGATAATCATAATTTTGCCTTAGAAGGCGGGATGATGCCAGCGATGGATTTGCAGGCGCCTTCGGCCTGCATATTCATACCGGCAACGAAGCCGCCCACGGGCGCCTATCGCGCCCGGGGGCGGCACTTTTCTATCGGCAGGGGGCTTCAGCCCCTACGGCCCCCCCTGGATCCGCCACTGATTTTGGGTGATAGAGAAAATCTTCACGCTGCGAAATGATTTGACACACGTGGGCTCATGCTGCCATATAACAGTCGCACTCACTGGAGCACCGAAGTCCTTTTACTGACAGCTACACAATAAATTGTATAGACTTTGTAGAGACTAGACTAGAACCATTTAGGGCACGCAACAATCACTGGTCCACTCAGTGATCGAGAAATGAAACACATGCGAGCCAACACAAGTGAGCACTATCAACTGGATTTTTTTTTTCGCAGCAGTTGGCCGCCAGGGACCGTTAGTGAGCCAGGGTGTTATTACGTCGCAAGCAAATGGTACCACCAGGTTATTTATTAATAACGCTAAATATTTTGTTTTTAACAAATAAATAAATAATTAAATACGAATTTGCTTGCGAAGTGCACTCTGACACACTAGCGGTCCCTGGCGGCCAACTAATGCAAAAACTCCAGCTTTAAGTGCGAGCCGATATAAGTAAGAATTGCATAATATCTCCAAGGCTGACCTTAAAACAAGTCGACTATCATCACTATTTGGTAAAGAGAGACGTCATCGGCTGGAAGTTCCCATTCAAATGCACTAGCGACTTACTCGTTACAATTGTCAAGACCAAGCTATTTTTTTCGATCAGATCTCTGTGGTTGTTTTAACTTTTACCTTACTTAATGTCAATGCAAATCCAACAACATGGCTTTCTCAATTTAAATATAATGTTAGGGTGGGACAGTCACGTACAAAATATGAATTTGTATCATTGCCTTTGGCATCACTAGTTGGTAACTTTGTATTGGTTAATGTCATGCTTGTCAGATTACTAGCGTCAGAATCATTCGATGCATTTTTTTAGAAAGTTGATTTTGGAAATAATAACTATATCACTAAATTGGAACATGTTTTAGGTGCAATGCATTGCCAGAAGAGATTATTTGTTACATTGAAATTAAACGTAATAAAAGAGATATTTAACTATTTGAATTTGTTACTTTTTCAAAATAGTAAATAAAACTGTTTTGCCGTTTGAACTTGACGACTAGCCACATTTCAACTCGATCGTTTTTAATTGAGACCAGTGTAGCGTGGGGGTGTGACGTGTGACGCGTTGGGTGTCTCGTAGAGAAGGGTGGATAGTTGGTGAAGTACTTCGTGTTTTAATGACCGAGTTGGTTATTGTTTCTTCGAATGGTAACAGATGGTGAAAGTGGTGAGATTGGTAGTTTTAAGCGTCGTCCCCATGTGTACATTTGCATCCGATGGTGCTGGATGCCTTTAACATTTGAGAGGTGAACATTCCGGACTCTATATTGGCCAGTGTGTGTTTTGCTTCATTTACCTTTCATCAACACATGCACTTCACTGCTAGAGAAGGGTCAAATGCACACAATGCAGTATCAAGCGGGAGGGTGAAGGACAGGTTACCGGTGCTCGCCCGATGACCATTGGCAACGCAGCAATTCAAGCCTTCCGTCCAGTTACCCCACTTCGCCATTATCCCCTGATATCCCGCCCTCCCAAACCAAAAATAGAGCTCCTCGTTCGTATTAATAGTGTAATTGTAACTTCAAAATTCCGGTCGGTATGCAATTCCTGCTGGCTATTCTGGCGTGAGTCCCTACACTCCTACTGGGCCTTAAATTAAGAGTCATCCTTCATCAGTCATTTCTGTCATTCTCGTCGGCTACAAACACATTCTGGCTTTACTCTCCATAATATTTTGTAGGCCCCAAAATGTCCCTCCAGTAGTTGCCGGGTGCCAGTTGGATCGAAGTGGAGTACCCCCAGGTCGGAATAAATTGTCCTTTTAACTATCTCTTAAATAAAATGTTAATTGTACTATAAGACGCAGTGGCTCAAATCGCCCTCAAAGAACGGATTGGTCATTAACTAAACACAGGTCTTACAGGTTATATACCAAGGCTTCATATCGCTAAAATATAATGCTTTGGTCGTCGGCTCCTATCCTCTAGAGAATCCAGCTAGACTCATAAAATAAATTGCTTTGGGTCGTCGGCTAGTCCCGCTCTAGACTCGGTAAACATCATAAATAATGCTTGGTCTCGCTAGTCCTCTAGACATCCGCTAGGGGCCATAAATAATGCTTGGTCGTGGCTAGTCCTTCTAGAGCATCCGCCTAGGGTGTGCCCAATAAATGAAATGCTTTTGGTCGTCGGCTAAGTCCTTATAGACATCCGCTAGGGCCCATAACATATGCTTGGCTGTCGCTAGTCCTTCTAGAAACATCCGCTAGCCCCATAAAAAAAAAACTAACGTCAGTCACTACTGAACTGGCCGGAAGAACCGGATGTCCTTGCCTATTATTTGGACTCATTTCCAACCCTTACTAATTTTATTCAGGGCGAAATTTGAGCTTTGGCCTAATTCATACACACACCACGCACACATACATACTCACACCTGGCCGTGCTGATAAGGGATTGGTGTGAAAACCTACCTACAAGTCTTGCCTCTCGAAGAACCCTAATTCCTTTTATCACATATTCTAATCCCATGTCCCTAAACCCAAATCGCTGAATCCCTAACCCCTGCCTAATCCCAAAAACTGGATCTCTGAAACATACCTAATCCTGGGTCCCTTATCCCCTATATTTCAATCATAATAATCCCTTAAATAGATCCCTGCTACATCCTAATCTTTCGTGTCCCTGACCCTGTATCCAAACTCCGTATCCTAGCCTTAAATCCCATGTCCCTGTTTCGTATCTTTAGCCAATTTCCCTGATCTAAAACTCTCCTAACCTCTGACATAAGTCCCTGATTCTCTAACTTCATCTACTGTCAACTGTTGGCCGGCCACCAGCCGTCTCTGAAGGACCTTGTGGCAGCCCGCCGGCCGCCGAATGGACTTTGTCCCTCCCATACCGACGTAGTTCATTACTAGTTCTCGAACATAAGCGAAATAGCAAAGAAAGGGGGGGGGGGAGACCAATTACTAAATTAAACACCTTCAATATGTAAAGTCCCGATCTTAATTTTTGACGAATTTCTATAACAAAATATAAGTAAGAATTACTGTAAGAGAAAAATACATATAATTTATAATACAAATATAATGAAAATAATGATAACTCAATCAGATATAATCTAATTGATGAATTTGGGGGTTACGGCTAAAGTAACGAAATATTATTTTCCGTCATACAATCTAATTTAGTTCGTAAACCATACTAATTCGCTGAATGAATACATAGGTATATAAATTAATTATATTGCTGTTCTCACCACCGAGTCTTGCACTATATCTCCGGCGACGCGGCCCGCGAGAACCGTTAATCCCTGATTCTAACTTGCCTTTAAACTGAATATTATCCCTAACCCTGAATCCCTTTCATTCATACAACGCTGATACAATGATCCATTATGGCCAAATCACGTGATTAAGTGAAGGAATTTTTATAACGATTAAATAAGAATAATGTAATGATATTAGTAGGTAATATTATATTAAACATAGAGTTTAGTGAAATTGGATTAAGGCTAATTATAAATCCTAATTATGAATATAAATTAAAGTGAACTATTTAACTAACACTCATAATGGCCAATAAATGGAATTAATATAAATTAAATCTGGATTTATTTTATAATATTTCAGTTAATATTACAGTTGGACTACTTTGCACTTACTTATCAGTTTGATCTAGTTATAATTTACATTTAAACTCTTCTTATAGATTAATGCTAAATAACCCGGGAATAAATATATGTAAAATTCAACCTGAATCCCTTTGACTTACTTCTTATACGGAAAACTAGGCAATTCGGATTTTATTCATTAATCACGGGTCTTTGGACTCAGACCTGTTATATTTTCTGACTACGTTATTTACTTGTTGTTAGTCGGAGAGCATTTTCGGATATGTGAGGCTCCGAGAGACTGGCTCAAATTGGCACATGAGCCGATATCAATTTATGTGTACATACACGGGTCATATAGGACTCTGAGGACTCGAGTTTATTCTTCTGGTATCATGTTTCATTCATAACCCACTAGGCATTACACCGAAGCTATTTTTACGAGTGACCGAAATGACCTATTCTTCTATTATATTGTAGGCGGATAAATGGAGACTTACCTATTTCTTGGATCCGCCATCGATACTTACGTGATGACCAGGCTGTTCCCCAATAATCTGCCGTCCTCCCTTCAGCTGCATGGCCTCAAGTCGGCCCTCCCCGTAGTGTTGGTAATAACGGTGACTGTCCTGCGTCTGTTTGGGCCCCACCTCCCTCCACAGCGTTTCTAACTGAACTGTTGGCCGCCGCTGCCGGCCGTCGCCAGCCGGCTGCCGTCTCTGAGTGCTGCGTAGACTGATTTTCCGACACTGCTAGCTAGATCGCCTGAGTCTCTGAGCTAGTTCGTGAATCGAGGGAGAATCATTTGTCTCTTCTCCTGCAGGAAGCCTGTGTGACTATACTTACCCTTCGTTCGTTGCCGTTTGGTCCGTTCCCTGCGCTCCATCCACTACATCATACCGAGTTTTTCAAACGGTCAGTAAATGTATTCAGATTTAGCAAGGTAATATGGTTATTATAAGTTCATACAATTCATTTCGGTTTCCTCATCTCGAGTATATCCGTACCAACATTACATCGAGTTAATAATTCTACGTCGTTCCAGTTACATAGGGGCCGGCCCGCGTCTGTGACACACAATTTTCCGACCTATCCATCGTTTCCTCACACAACAACAGCACACATTTTCCTTCTCGAAATCCAGAACTTGCTTTCCTTTCATACTTCACCAATAGTTCCAGGTTTCCGTTTACATTCAAACCTCATTTCAATACCGTTGCTTTACACATTTTAAAAACTAATTTTCCTTGCTTCACATCACATCATTCTCATTGTGACCGAGAATTCGAACTTCTCACATCAACTCGTTTACGACCACTTGACATTCCGTAACCGTTCCACACTCATAATATCACATCACCTCATACGTTCCATAAATTTGACCAATTTCATCTTTACACATCATAATCATTTACAGCACATTTTATAGTCCACACTGTTAACGTTTCCAACCCAATTTAGTTAAATAACTAGCCTGGACGTAGTCTTAATTCATATTGATGAATTTAATTTTTCATTCCCTGCCCTTAAGAAAATCGTTTAATTTTGCGTGGCAATAATCACCAGGACAAGGCAGGGAAGGTTATAGGAAATTTAGCAGACTTTTAAAAACATGTTGTACTTACATCGTCAGTATTGGGGCGGCGCGACTGCAAACGGAACGTTCATCAAGAGTGGATCAACGCTAATCACTGCCAGTCCAATCCCGGCTCGAATCCCTCACGGAATCGGCGGGGGGTCTGTCTTGGGGGCAAGACTTCCCCGCAGACTCCCAGGACAGACTGTCTTTCTCCAAACTCGGCTCCCAGCTCGGTCTAATGTCGCCCTTACCAATATATGGGCCATGACGGGTCCCTCGTGCCCTGGATTGGTCGACGAGTTACCCCTTCTGATCCGCTTTTTGGAGTCTAAACTGTTTCCAGAGGATTTCCTCTGGGTTTGGATTTTGAAATTTTTGCGCCTAAAAAGAGAAATTTGTTCATGCCTTTATATTCCCCTTATTTATGTATAATAATTGCTCATATTTATTTATTCTTAAAAGCATGTGCTGCCACCCTGGTTAGGGAACATTGACCTGGTCACTGAATGGTCCTGTTTGACCCGCAACTCCCTGCTTCCGGTGGGGGGGGAGGAGGGGCGATTTAGAGCTGGTGTCTTAGGTCTGTCGTCCAGAACCGTCGTGGCGCCTCTCAATTTTGACCCTACTGATGGTCCTGACGGCCGCTCAGTCGCTTAGGTCAGCACAAGAGCCGCCCTCGAAACGGCCGCATTACCGGGGAAGGGGATGGGTGCCTATGGAGGGTGGAACGGGCCGGGGGAGGAGCGCTGGGACAGGCTGGATGTGAGGCTACTTATAATTTTAGATCCAATGACAAGATGTAGCCACGCTACACCAGCATTGACCAACAATATTCGTGATACAATGTATTGCTGTTTTTAGCGTTTGACGCTGTTTCATACCAACCGACCAAAGGCGGCTGATTGGCTCATCAGCTGAGTGAGGGTAGCCGCGGGTGCCAGCTGGGCGAACTTACTACAGGTGTTGCCGAGACACTCCAGGCCATACACACAGTTCTTCGTTGTCTCGCATTGACAGCCTTCTTTTCTCTTGATCCATCTTTTCGTCGGACACTGACGACAAAGGAGACACGCTGACTCAGCCACCATTCAGCGGATCGACACAGTGGCTCACGCAATTGACCATCTTACCACCATTTGTAGTCCAGAAGTCAGCACCATGCCTACACATTTGCGGGACATCATTTACAGAGTTGGAGCACGATATTCGCGCACAGTCATAGCCTACCCGAGTACGCATAATTTATATCACTCTGATGAGCTATGTCTGGCGTATGTATCTATGTCTTACGCGCACGAGCAAGAACCCCGCTATCTTCCGAAAGTTGTGGGGGGCATTCACTCGTCATTCTGATGTCGATTCTTTCCATGCAACACCCATAGGCGTAATGTTAAAACTCTCAAATGTGGGGGGACACCCCCCCCGTCCCCCCTGTGCATGAGGTCTGAGGCACTGTCCGCACCAATCTAAAGGATTTTGAAAATTTCAGACACGTATCAAAGAAGGCGTCTTGATAAATTTCGAAATTTACGTTTCCATGCAATATGATGCTTAATGTATTATTCTTTACAACTCTGAAATATTACGAGGCAGTCTAACTTTATTTCAACCCGAGAGAAAACAAAACATACAAAACATATCTCTAAAGCCCTAACTAACAATGCTTAGTCATTGAAAAACGATTATCTGGGAGGACACATGCAGTTTTCGCCTTTCGGAAAATGATCAGCATGCTTTCAGTTCTTTGGCTTTAATTTGTACGGCAATACACAGTAACTCACGCAGACGGCGGTGTGACACATCCCGGACTGGCACTCAGAGTTGTCATAGCACGGGCAGTCGTCGGTGCGCTCTCTGGTCAACTCACACGTGGAGTACGCCTGTGACGTCATAAGACCATCAGCATCTGTCAGACACACAAACAGAGCGCTACCCGACACAACTCGCCACCTATGGCGTGATCAGAGCGGGGTGACGACACCGGACCAACAATATAGCTTTGTGGACGAGCGCGACAAAATTGTCAGTCTGAGACGAAGTCGTTCATTCTCACATGCTGAACAATACCATCCAACATTGATCTTGTCTGCTGAACGACAGGCCTGTAATCCCACAAGCCAAGCCCGAGATTGAAACTAGAGGTGAGTGTCCGAAATCCAACGAAAAGTAACCTGAACAGGTCTGTAACTCAAGGGCGTCATCACAGTCGTCTTCGCCCTGGTGGTGGCGTGCTGGTGGTGCTGGTGATGTTTAAGCGTGCGCCACCAGCGTAGCTTGTCACCCAGTTTTAAACGATGCAGGCCGCGCTGTCTTGGTTCTCTGCCCGATATGAATGCTTCAGCAGCCATCAGCAGCAGGACCAGCGCAGCCACTAACAGCACGACTCGTGGCACGGTCATGTCTCACAGACGGAACTCTGTCAGACGGATCTGGATTTAACCAGATCGAACTGCACTGTACTAGTCACTCAGAACGGGAAAGAGCTGGACAGATGTGCTGTCTGACCCTGTTCAACCCCCTTATATCCACTGACCGACCAGATTGAGCGCTTTCAGCTCACGGCGTTGGTCGAGTGGTGAAGCGTGGGTAGCTTTTGAGTGGCGCCATTGGCGGAGTGTCAGAATGGAGCAACGCGATTGGTCGAGCGTCGGAATGAAGCAGCGCGATTGGTCGAGCGTCAGAATGGAGCAACGCGATTGGTCGAGCGTCAGAATGGAGCAGCGCGATTGGTCGAGCGTCAGCAGCGGAGTGACACCATTGGTGGCACGGAGTTGGGTGGAGCGGACTCGTTTCAGTTGCTTCTGAGGTCATCAGACGTATAACGATTCCGTGATCGGTCACCTCGGTCCACATTTTTAGAAATATGATATTTGCAGGTCAATGTTTTCACGGTTTGACGCTTCTGGGAAAGGGACACACCTGCTTTCATCGGAATAATCTTCAATCTCTAAATATATATTTATATCTACTTACGGCTAATAACTGAAAATGTACAAAATGCCAGTTCTGCTGTCGGGGCATTCCATTTCAAATAGATCAAAAATAGACCAACAGTTGCATGTGTGGGTCACGAGAAATGAGCTAAAAGAACATAATCCTGACATAATGTGTCTGATCCAATGCGTATTCTCTGAATATGATGCATTTGTGTATTTCCCATTGCCTTATAATGGGGAGGTCACGAAATTGAACTCACTTTAGGTCACCGACATACAAAATCCAAAACATACAAGTTATAGATACTTGTGCCCTGATAAGCTTTTGTAAGCTTCAAATCGTTCAATCAAAGCCTGTAGCTGGCATGACCACTCACATGTTCGGAGACAAGGTCACTTTACGTGATCTGGTGACCTGACCTGAGATGACCCAGGTTAAAACTTTTACAAAGTGTGGTAATTGATGCCCCAATTTAGCTGTGCTAAATTTGGCGGTGCTGCACAACACCGTTTTCCACTATTCCCGAAAACCTCAACGGGGGGGGGGGGATCAAAATGACCCCCACCAGGGCGAGGGCTATACAAGTTGTCTGCAGAGTACTGACACCGCACTCACAGCACAGCATTACAAACTGTCATAAAGGTGTTACAAACGCATACCAGGCGCTATCTCGCGTATTCTCTCAGGCGTTTGTTCTACTTTGTTTAAAATTGTGAAAAATACTGTTTTCTTAATTAAAGGGAAATTACTTGTCATGCAAAAATGCAGTTAGCACTTGAAATGGAAAGGACTAGTCATTTATACATATGCTACATGTATAGAGAGACGACAAGTAGCCAGGATTTCGTTCATGTGGGGGATTTCGTAGCCAGGATTTCGTTCAGCCAGGATTTCGGTGGCCCTTCCAGAGCGTTGAAAGGGCAAAAAAGGATAAAAAAGCACGTTACAAGGATGAACAATGCAGTATGACAGGTATGGCATGGGCCATACCAACTAGGAGCCGAAGATAGCGAACTTCCATTATCAACTTTGGAACCAGCGACACCCATTTGGAATCAGCTATACCAGCTTCGAATATTTTTGTTAGGCTCAATACCTAAAACTTGCATATCAATTGCGCCACGGAGCGGCGCGAAATTTTTAAGTCTTATGCCCTGGATATACATTCTCATCGATGCGTATGGCATAGCGTATGGTGCGGAACTCTACAAATGTTATTGTGCATATCAAAATGTTGGAAAAAAGTGCTAAAGCAAACTGCTTTGCCCAATCACATGAGAAAGCAGCCAGATAACACATAATTGTGCCGAGAAACGGCGCGATTAAGCATATAGGTACTGTAATTTGTAGTTTAACTACGCCGCGGAGTGACGCGAACATTTTGAATGGACTAGTTGCAGGTTACCTTACCAACTTTTTATGGATTTGATCGAACGTTAATTAATTTACATGTCTTAATAGTGATTGCCAATATAATATTATAGCGTTATATATAGTCATTAATTGATGAAGATATAATTATAATAAGCGTAGTATAGTTATATATATATTATCATATACCAGTGATGAGTTGTGGGTTAGTTACTTATATTGATGCGATGTGATCAAGCATGATGATTACTTGACAGTGTTCATATACATAATTATTATCAAGGATTTTAAGATTGATGTATAGATAGATGTAGGCAAAGAACTCTGCTCTCTGATTGTCGTGAACGTCAGCCAATAGTTCAGGCTATCAAAAGTTCCAGACGAGTGTAGTTATTAGAGCAGATTCGAGTGAGAGTGCTGCAAGGGATGAAAAAAACAAAGAAACAAAACAAGATATAAGCGAATAGAATAATCTAAGCGGAGGTGTCATGCTTTGAAATGGGAGAACAATAGTGTATGGGAGAATGGAAGAGGAAAAACTAATATTTAAAACCTAAAGAAAAAAGAAAGAAGAGAACAAAAGAAATATAGGAAAAAAAATGATAGAATTATGAAACTATAGAGAAACACAAGCAGAAGAACAAAAAATATATCAAAAAAAAACTAAAGAAAAAAAAAAAATCATAAAAAAAACATAAGAAGAAACTAAAAAAAAAAAAAAAATCAAAAAAGAAAAAAAAAAAAAATACAAAAAAAAAACATTAAGAAAAAAAAAAATAAAAAAAAAGACAATTGAAAAAAAAAATGACACAAAAAAAAGAAAGTAACTTAATAAAAAATGAAAAGACATAAAGAAAAGAAAATACATAAAAAAAAAAAAAAATAAATAAAAAAAAAAAATAAAAAAAATGAAAAAAAATATAAAACAAAAATGAAAAAAACTAACGAAAAAAGCAAAAAAAAGTATAAAATAAATAACAGACGACTGAAGAAAAAGATAAAAGCATTCTAGGAAGTGAGATAATATTATAAAACTATTTAAATGAACGAAAAGAGCAATCCAAAAATAATTAAAATACATACAACATGCCATTTTATTTTTTTATTGAGGTTCAACGGAAAAATAAATATCACATTTATCGCGCAGAAATCAAAACACGTGAAATGGCGGATTTAAGCAGATGTCATTTCATTTGTAATCCCGCGACTTTACAGAAGCAAACATATAACTGCAGTTGTGGAATTCTACGTTGTGACCAAATCAATAAATCATAATCTTAACGGCAGGTCAAAAGCATTTTAACGGGTCACTACAGCTAAACGGATCCTTAGGACGATCTAGATTGCTTTTCATACAAGCACTGGACCCGACAGGAAAAAATCAAAACAACATTGAGGGCACGGCCGCATTTTGCAAACTTGGTTTCTGGAGCAGTGTTTCAGTGTGGGCAGCTTCCGGATTTGGCCCTCCTAACAAATTCCTGTGGAGGTAACTAAAATAGTTATAGGTGTTCAAGAAGAATCTCCAGACCAGGAAGCAACTAAAGACATCCGTGGGAGCTTCAGTGAGGACCATCCCCGCCGACCATAGTTCGTCATGGGTGCCCCAGCCCATAGCCCAGCTCAGCCGAAGCCCATGAACACCAAGCCCAGACCCAGACCAGGACCATTCAAATGAATAATGTTTAGGCCCATGCCCGGTCTGGCCCATACAGATTAAGCACATAATTATTTTCACAAAATTTGAAACCATTATCCTAGCATATTGCATACTATTAACGAGAAGTAATATTGCGCTCGTTGCGTGTTGCTGTGGATTTGGACTCAGTGGATTGGACTCAGACTGGATGCAGTGGATGTGGATATCAGGAATAAGAGAATAACATTGAACTCATTGAACATTGGACTCACTGAACACTTTTCGGTCAACATTGACACATAAGATCAGACTTTGGATCGGACATAATTTGTGAAATTTTTGAATCTTACAACCACTTTTACTTACCACGATTTATTGTTCTCATATCATTGCTAAAATGTATTGTTTTTGTGTCCTATAGCATTTATTAACATGTTTACCTGGCTTAACAACTGGTTGCCAAGTAAAAAATAACGCCTAGCGATATTACTAAAAATTTGTCATACCCATGTCCACCCAGTAGGTACCCATGAAAAGGCCAAAAAATCATACCCAACCCAGACAATCGGAAGTATTGAGTGGGCACCCATGGATGCACCCGATCCATGACAAACACTGCCGCCCACGTTATATTCCCTAGAAAATTGAATTATTACTGTTGAAAGGCGCAGGGGCACTTCAGACCGTCTAGGGACCGTCTGACCTTTTCAACGTCCTTTCAAATTTCGATCTGTTCAGGGACTCATCTAAGATCCGCGAAAAGACAACATGTGGAGTGGGTGATATATAACTATTAAATGCAAAGAGGACTTACTCCACAACACAAATATTAAAATGAGAGCTTTCGGGTGGTAACGAATGCCTCTTAATTGTTTACAAAGGGTGTTTTAATAAACACGAAAGCTCCAATTGTAATCTTTTTATTTTTGACGAAGTCCTCTTTGTATTCAATCTTTATCTGGGATCTCTCTGTGCTTTGGGACCTTCCGGTCTGATCAGGGACCCCTCTGACCTAAGGGGGCTTATGTGTGTCAAGTGGCCCAGTTGGCCTGTTCAGAAGTCCCTTTGACTTGGCCAGGGAATGCACTGGTTGCTTTGTCGTCAGCGTACATGCTCAGGGGCCCCTGTAACCTGCCCAGGGTCCAGTCTCGCTAGGAACTCATCCGACATGTTTAAGGCCCTTCCTACCAGCCCAGGGACCCTTTCAGTCTAGCCAAGGGCCCCTCTGACTTGCCGAGGAACCCCTCCGATCTGCCCAGAGAATCTTCTGGTCGGACTATGCTGGCTGTTTTGTCGCCCTGCCGACATGCTCAGGGGCCTCTCCAGGGGCAACGCCACCTCCCGAAAGTTGGGGGGGGGCGGAGGTATTCTCTAATCGATTCTTTTCATGCAACGCCCATAGGCCTAATGTTAAAAACCGAAAATGTTTGGGGGGACACGTCCCCCCGTCCCCCCGGTGGCGGAGCGCCTCTCCAACCTACCCAGGGGTCCCTCTGTGCTAGCTACAGGCCCATTCGACTCAGTTCAAACTTCAGTTCAAAGGCATGCAGAGGCCCATTCGACGTGTTCAGGGGACCTCTAACCTGCTCAGATACACTTTCGGTCTGGTTAGGGACCATCTGACCTAAAAAAGGGCCCTTTGAACTTCCCGAGGGCCCTCTGGTCTGTCCAGTGACCCTCAAGCCTTCTAAGGGGCTCTTCCGATCTGGCAAGGGACTGCGCTGCCTGTTTTGTCGCCTTGCCGACTGGCTCAGAGGGCCCTTCGGCCTGCCCTGGGACCTTCTGTGCTGGCTAGGGGCCATTCGAAATGTTCAGAAGTCATTCTGACCCACACAGGGGGCTTTTCAGTCTGTTCAGGGGCCCTCTGAACTTCACAGGCCCTTTGGACTTCCCAGGGGCCCTCTGGTCTGTCCAGGGGCCCTCCAGCCTGCTCATGGGCCCTTAATGCCTAGCAAGGGCCTTAAGGGCACTGGCTGCCTTGTCGCCCTGCCGACATGCTCAAGGGCCTCTTCGATCTGCCCAGGGCTCTGTGATGGCTAGAGGCCCATTCGACGTGTTCAGGGGCCCTCTGACCCGCTCAGGAGCCCTTTCGGCTTTGGGCCTCTCTGACGTGGACATGATTCTTTTGAACGTCCAATGGGTTCTCTGGTCATTCAGAGAGGTCCCTGGTGGCACTAAAGGGCCGCTGAAGTGCTTTAACCAGCGCCCCACTGGGCCTCTACATTTCCTTCGCCCGACTGAGGGCGAAGAAAATGCTTGAACACCCCCCCCCCTCTAACTCGGTTCCTATGGCACGTAGACCGAAACGAAAAAAATATGTTCGAACCGTTATCCAAAATCATTTCGAAACTATATCAGATTTTTTCGCTCACGTCAAAACTCAGGTCACCAGAGGTCATCGAAGGTCAAATTTTCCAGTTTTAGGACATCGCTCCAGAAACCCCCGAATATCTCGGAAACTATGCGCTATCTAGAAAGTTGTCGCACTAGTTGTCCTCAAAATTGACCTCAGGTAAACAGTTTAGGCTCTAGGGTCATTAAAGTCAAAAATGCTGATTTTTGTCAAAAAATATTTTCCCAAATAACTTCTTACCTAATGAAAAGATAACGCAATACTGTTAACGCCATCGTGTTTTTCTCGTCAAGGCGCTTTGAAATTGGTTACATTTCATCATATTAGGTAAACTTAAAAAAAATACCTCAGGTCAAGGTCAAGTGGTGATTCAAGTAGATCAAGTTGCATATCAGGAGATATGTCACGACGAGACAAACACATTGGTGAAAGTTGTACTTCTCTGTCTAATTATGTCCAGAGTTATTGTCGAAAAGGTGTTGGTGACCTCGGATGACCTCAGATGACCCGTAAGGGTCACTAAGCAAAACCTGCACTTGGATCATACTTAATATCCTATGATAACATTATCCAGAAGGCAATGGACTGGTATCGTCGAAAAAGAAAGCACTTGAGTATTTATCCATTGACATTTAATGTAATGGGAGGTCACAAAATTAACCCGACCTCAGGTCACCGATAAAAAAATCCGAGATACCAATTTTGTATATACTGATGACTTAATGTAATCCTAAGAGTTTGATATCGATCCCTTAGAAACTGTGGTCATGGCAGGACCGCAAACGTTTTGGGAGGTGGGGTCACTTGACCTGATCTGGTGACCTGACCTAGTCCGACACGAAACTTGAATTTTCGAAAAATGTGCGGAAAGGGTCAATAATAAGTTATGCTAAATTAAGCAGCGCTACGCGCCGCCGTTTGGTTGTTTTTTGTTTTTGTTTTTGTTATCTCGATAAAGCAGGAGGAGGGGTGTTCAAACATTCAAACATCAAGTGGGGCGCGGGTTAAACTCTCTAATCTCTATCTTAATACCGCCCATGATACCGCGCTCGCGAGGTCTCGTTGGCCTCGGGAAAAGGACCCGGCTGGCCTCCATGAGGGGGGGGGGGCCACCGTCCCCTTGGCTGCATGCCTGTGTATCATTGTATAGATGATATAAATGATAGGTATATAAGCATATTCATATGCAGCATATAATTGCCCTAATAGAAGGTAATTGTATTCGAAGCATACCTACAAAAGCTCCACGTATTTTAGCTGCGGCGCTCAGCAGCTACTTCTTGTCCGCTCTAAAATTATAGATAGCATGTTTTCAAACTAGGCTGTTCTTATACAGGGGCGGTCGCAGCCCTGGTCTTGAGGGGGGAACTTCGCAATGGGGCCATCGGTTGGTCTGAAGGGGCCCTCTGTTAGTCTGACAGTGCCCTCGGTTGGTCTGAAAGGGCGCTCGATCGGTGCGAGGCGCCCTACGCTGATTGTAAAGTGTATTTTTATAACCTTTTTTAGGTTGTTTTTGGGCTTTGGCTAATGCCGGTCTGAAAGCAACCTTCAGACTGTCTGGGAGGGTGTCTGAGAGGGTGAGAGTCTGAGAGAGGTCAGGCATTGGGTATTTAAAGAGAGATCGGCAACCACAAACATTTTTAGGCTGAAGACCTGAAACTCTTAAATGAATTGCGCCACGGAGCGGAACGAAAATTTTGAGTCTAATGCCCTGGATATGCATTCTCATCAATGCGTCGCATTGCGCATGGTATAGATTTCTAAAAAATGCATTGTGCGTTTAAAAGTACGGTTACAAAAGTTCCAAAGCGAACTATATTGCCCAATAATGTATGAATATAGCAACACAACACATAAATGCGCCTAGAAACTGCACGATGTTGTTTTGGTTTAACCCGCATATAGTATAATTTGCAGCTAAATTTTGATGCGGAGCGGCGCATTTTTTTTTTTGTTATATTCCCTGGACAAGTGCATTCTTACTGCTAAAAGATCTAGGAGCCCTTCGAATCGTCTAGCGGCCCATAAGACCTTTGTAACGCCCTTCCGACCTGTTCAAGGACTCATCTGTGATCAGCGAAACGACATGATGTGGAGTGGGTGATACAGATAAAATACAAAGAGGAAATACTACCCAATAAAAGTATTAGAAAATTGAAGCTTTCGGGTGTTATCATATGTCTCAGTATGTTTTTAGCATTAGCGGAGAGTGTGGTAAAAGGTTTTCAGCTCTCAGAAAATCAATGTTAAGTCAATTGGTCAAAGCCTTCGGCCCACCGGGCATTTACATTGTACCAAGCTTTAATTACGCAATTTGTATAACGGAGGTAGACATATGATAAAAATAAATACCACACTTAGGCCGATATCATGTATTTAGGACCTCGGTCGTTGTAGGATTTTCCACTCTCGACCTTCGGTCTCGGGTGGAAAGTCTAACAACGACCTCCGTCCTAAATAAATTATTTTATCGGCCCCGTGTGGTATTTACTATTATCATATGTCTCAGTATGTTTCTAGCATTAGCACGAACATGTGGTAAAAGGTTTTCAGCTCACAAAAAAACAATGTTAAGTCAATGGACTAGTTGCAGGTTACCTAACCCATTGTTTGTATGCATTTGATGGAACACGAAATAGTTTAAAACATTGTTTATATTGTCAATGTAATATAAATTCCTCTGAATTATCAGCAATTTAACTAATTAAGTATATTTACGTAATTTATAACTCTGCTCTCTGATTGGTCGTGACGCAACTTAGCAATAGTTCAGGCGATCGAAGTTACCTGAGGTAGCTTGAGCAGTTCGGTTGACACATTTATTTTGATATAGAGGTTCATCGGAAAAATAAACATGAGATTTATCGCACGAAAATAAAAGCACGTGATATGGCGGATTCAAACAGATACAATTTAATTTGTAATCACGCCACTTAACAGAAGCAAACACATAACTAAATTGTGGAATTCTACCCTGTGACCAAGTCAATCATCATAACGGTAGTTCAAAATGTCCGTGAAGTTAACGTCGTAAGCAGCTTTTGAAGCGAATCGGTACTCGACGCTGAATACGAATCCGAATACGACGCTAACTTCATGGACATCAGTTCAAAAGCATTTTAACGGATAGCTACAGCCAGACAGATCCTAAGGATCCTATATATTTTTTGCCATACAAGCTCTGGACGCGACAGAAGCTATTTCAAAATAACATGGAAGGCACAGTTGCATTTTGCAAGTGGTTTCTGGGGCAGTGTTTCAGTGATTGCAGCATCCGGATCTGAGCCCACTTAACAATAACATGTGGACTGTGAGGTAGCTAAACAAGTTATAACTGTGGAGGTAGCTAAACAAGTAATGGGTGTTTAAGAAGAATCTCCAGACCAGGGAGCAGCTAAAGACAGCCGTGGGAGCTGCAGCGCGGACCATCCCGCTGACATGGCATCTTCATCTTCGTGAGTATGAGGTGGAGGGCAGAGCTGTGCCTCAGCCGTAACGGGGCCTATCTCGAACATGTGCTGTAGATGATATCAAGATGCAGATTTGTGTTTTGAATATACACAGTATAAATCTCCATGAATTTCTGATCAGTTTGTTGTAAACAGTAAATCAGAGGAAAGCGCTTAACCATTTGTATTTGCCACGGGAAATGCCGGGAACAACATGCTTTTGCATAGGCTGGCGCAATATTATTGCTAAATGACGTCACCACATCAAGTGCTTTAAAAATAATACACTTTTACATACAAATATCTCGCGAAATATTTATTTGTATGCAAAACAATGTGTATCACGTTGATCAGCACATTTTTCTCATTATTCTGCAAATATTCACCAAACAACCTGCAACTAATTGAAGCTTTCGGCCCGCCGGGCATTTACATTTTACCAAACTATTTTTACGTTGTTTTCCAAACGGAGATAAACATATGATAAAACAAATACCACACTTAGGCCGATCTAATTTCCTTGGGACCTCGGTCATTGCAGGATTTTTCACCATCGACCTTCGGTCTCGGGCGGAAAATCCAACAACGACCTCGGTCCTAAATAAATTATTTTATCGGCCCCGTGTGATATTTATTATTACCGAATGCCCTTTTAATCGCTGACGAAGGGTGTTACATTTCACCCGAAAGCTCCGATTTTAGTATTTGAATTGTGGAGTAAGTCCTCTTTGTATTTAATCTTCACCTGGGATCTCTTCGTACTTAAAGGAAAGAGTTCAACTTCAACATGGGTTTTAAACTGAGATAGCAGTTTTGTAGCCCGTGTTGAAAAACCCACAACTGCAAGTTTTCTGGACTGAAGAGGCTCTCCAGCCGAATATATTTGACTTTTTGCCGAAGGAATGTGGGCCATAAACAAAGAATGTCAAGAATGTGGGCCTTCGGGAGGCTATACAGTAAATCTTACGCGACTACTTTCGAATTTGATTGGCTGAGCCATTCGATTATTTCGTTTGAAGTTGCAGAGTAAGCATATAGTTTTGAAAAAATAATAATAATGTACGTCCTTCTTTCCTGAATCGGCGCGATGTATGGCTATTTTTGACAATATGAAAAGAAGTTGTATTTTAAAACATAATCAAATCGTGTTTGAAAAAACAATCCAATGTGAACTATTTCCTTTAAGGTCCGTCCAGTCCGACCAGGGGCACTCAAATACCTACAAGATGAACGCCGGCACGTTATCGTCACAAATGGGACTCATGGCGGCTACCTCGCGACATTTTTTCCTAATGGCCTGTATTCGTGTACTATTAACCGCGAAAACTGGTTTTATTTTAAATACAACGCAGGGGAGTTCTTACCCGGTTATTAGCTTTCCGAATTATTACGCGTTTTTAGTTTTATTACATGAATTATTACGTTTTTTTGTGTGTGTGTGCTTTTTGTGCAGGGGGATTATTTCTATTGCCACCCCTGTCAAACTCAAGCGTGGGGTGGGGGTTGGGGGAGGGTGCCCCTGCCGCCCCCTGGATCCGCCAGTGTATCGCCACCGTGCAAAAGCTACGTTGATTGTGAATCGTTCCAGATCAAAATAGCGTCAGACGTGTCACTATCTCATCCATGGTGCCACTTTCCCCGTCTCCCTACTGCTACCAAATTGCGACCAAGTAGAGGAAACACGATTGAGCAAATAGAGGAAACACGAACGAGGCAAAAAAGAAACTATTTTTCGTCAAAACGTTATTTTTCGCAGCCATTACCCAATTTTTATCATCAGTTTCAGCGGATATGGAGGGGGGATATTTGTATTGCCGCCCCTTTCTGGCCTGGAATGGGGTGAATTTAGCCCCTGCTGCCCCCTGGATCCGCCAGTGGGCGTGTGTGATGTGTCCACCCGGCTACGAGATGCTCCATCAGCAGCAATATATTATAAGGTTAGGTCCGGCTCGACTAGGTTGGAAAAAGAGTGAACTCCAGGCCGCTATAAAATACTAGCTGGCCTGCTGAGATACTATTCGACTTTTGGCTTGTTGGATTTTTGCCATGTTGACTTTTTTCCTTTTTGACTTTCTATCTTTCGACTTTTATCTATGCGACTTTTTACAATTCGACTATTAGCGTGTTGACTTTTTGCAATGTTGACTTTTTACCTTTTTCGACTTTTTATCTTTCGACTTTAAGCGATGTTGAATTTTTACCTCTTGACTTTTGTTTGACTTTGACTTTGACTTTCCATCCATTTACTTTTTTATTTTGACTCTCCACCCTGGAATCGAAAAGCATAGCTACGGTCGGGCCGGGCAAATCGCGCTCGTGTAGAATAATTCCCTATAGCACCCCTCGGGTGCTTCGCGCACGCTCTGTAAACATCATTCGTTGTTGGTGCGGCCGCACACTCTGCACTCTGCGCACTTCCGTTGCGTAGTGCACTGTGCACTGTGCAGATAACATCATGTCCTGCTGATTTCAGCAGATACTGCGGCTCGAGAGTCATTTGCGCTGCCGAGCTTACACTGAGCTGAAGCGGATCAGTCGTCACTGTTTTCGAAAACACGGGCTGGGCAGGATGGAGGCAGGATGCTCGCGAATTGGCTGTCGCGCCTTGTCGCCACCCGTCTGTGGTGACCTTTTTTTCGGTATTGAAATAAACACGTGAAATATGTGACAAAAATACACTGCTGGCGAGTCAACGCTGTTTCCATTATGCAGCGTCAGACCATCCTGCCGATTAGCTGCAGTATGAACGTCCTGTTTGGATGCTGTTCAGCGGTGACCCCGGTGTGACCTTGTCACGGCTCGCGTGGGATGTGACGACAAGCGTTGTCCCACTCGGTGCCACGCCCTTGTAACGTTTCCAAACATCCGCTCACACTCGCAAAAGAGCGGTCTGTTCAGATGCTGTTGCATTGAGCAACAGCAACTGGGTCACCTATTGAATGTGAAAAGGTGACCCTGATGATAATCACATACACCCTGGTTTGAAGACCGCTCAGCCGGCACACACAGTAACCGGCTTCTTCGTGTTTACTGAGATTAGAGGTTGCAGGCTACTGAGAGTTCCACTTTGACAGATCTGGCAAATGCAACTCTCATGGGGCGACAGTTTGTCTCTTTAGCATGTATGCACATATATGCACTGTAAAGCTGACTTTTCCCTCGTCCCAACCAGCAAAGGAATTTTGCCAACCAGCATCTTGTACTAAGCATCATCAACTGACTTGTGTCTTTCTTAGTATAAGTAACTCATGAAATCATTTTTGAAAGTACGTTTTGGTCTTCGTTGGTCAGATACAGGCAAATAAATGTCAACGCTGTATTTTTTGACGCAACTGGTCTGAAAACAAGTCCTTGTTATTTAGATTAACCGTCGCCAGTGTAAGGGAGGGGTGGATGCCACCCCTCCCCCTGTGTTTCGAATACAAAACTTATTATGGGAGGCCTCTAGCTTGATAGGGGCCCCCATTGACAGGGAGGGGCCTCCATGGTGACTTTGCACCCCTACCGAAATTTGAATCCGCGGCTTCTGGTTACAAGGATTGATACTACGGGACGCCATTTGCGCCTGACATGATCTTGGGAAACAGGTCAGAGGTCACGGGTCATGGGGGACAGAAATTCGAAATTAACAGAGTATGTGTTCAATTGTCCAATAGTAGGGTAGTGACCACTTCATTACAATTGGTTTATAAATACGTGAGTTGTTACCAGAAGCCGCGGATTCATATTTTGGTAGTGGTGCAAAGTCACCATGGAGGCCCCTCCCTGCCAATGGTGGCCCCTACCAAGCTACAGGGTTTGTCAAAACAACTGTCATTTTCTTTTGTCTATTAGGAGGAGAAAAAGTTGTCAAAACTTATAAAATAGCATATGCCTAAATAGAGAATTTTCTGAACAAATTTGAAAAAATGTTTCATTCCGATTATTTGATGTTTAATTCTGAAATTGCATTTAAACATACGAAGACAAAATAATCGAGTTTTATTAGCACATTGGTTATGCGCGTGAACAGTTTAAAATGCTTCAGCAATTCTTCACGAAAAGGCACTTCAGAAACAAATAACAATAGGATGTATCTGAAACAAACTGACATGTTCTAGGCATTGACCTCTATAGGATCAGACGGCACGCTTAAGCTTACGCCGCAATAGGCCAGACGTGCCTGCCATGGATGAAATTAGCGCTGCCATATGTGAGGGCAAGGCATTCCTTCATAATGTTAAACCTATGGCGGAGGGGAACTTTTGAATTGAGCGTTGAAAGAAAATGGTATGAAATGGATCAATTTGAGCCACTGCAGGAGTTACTCGAGTAATTATGAGTAAAACGCCCCAAAATGAGAAAATATGGAGCATCAGGAGCTGCGTGTAGGCTGAAGAATAACCCTCGGCTCGGGTAGGGGGTGGATGCCACCATCTTTTTCTCTCGAATAACTCACGAAGATTTGCTACTTGATCACAATGAAACTCTAGGTACCCTACTTTTGAAACCAATTTGACAACATGACTCTGACAAATTTAGATCTTTTCCAACTTGCATGACCCTGATTTATTACTGTTTCTCAAGGTCATGTCAGGCGAAAACTGGCGTCCCGTAATATCGATCCTAGACATTGCTGCCAGTTCCGAGTTGTTTGACGTTCAGAGCAAATGCAAAGAGTTTCAGGTGACAGGTGTGTTCTTCTTGCTGAGATTGTGACAGTCGACTGACCTTTCTGAGGTCAACCGAGGTCACTGACCTCGATGACTCCGATTACATTTTTTGCTTCTTGGCCGGCTTTAAAGGACAGTTTTTGACGCTATTTTAAATCTTGGAGCCTTTTTACGGAGGCTTCTGCCTCAAGAATGCCACTGCCCAGATATTTCGCCCGTATGAAAACAGGCGAACGCAGAGATATCTCTCCATTACCCGTTTTACCCATTGACCCACATAGGTTACCATTCCGCCAAAAACGCCCAAACATGGCACTTGTGGTTGTGCCACAGCCACAGTGGTTGAATGATGGATTCGAAACCTTCAGCGTTTGATAAGTGCATCATTACCTACATTTTGTTTATCTCCGATTTTGGTTTAAATCGGTGACCTATGGTCAGGTAAAGCAAATCGGTGACCTAAGGTCTGGTAAAGCATGCATGACATAAACAGACGGGCGATTATTGCATTTTGTGTCCGGCAACTGATAAAGCTTTGTTGTTTGTTGCAATAGTGAAACAATTACTTAGGCTGCACCTTTCAGTATATTCATTTATTTGTATTTCTGATTTTCACCTGCGGAGGTGAATGCGAAAGTCAACATGTGCAGTTTGGTATTCACTTTTTATTTATTTATAATGGTGAAAGTTTCTGCAGTTGTGTTAAATATTTTCACGTACCCTATATCATATGTTAATTGCGATACAATTATCAGTGTATACTTTTACATAATCAGTGCAGTGATCGGGAGCCCACGCACGCAAGCAAGCATGAAGATGCATTCAGCAAAACGAAAATGGATTTGGACCATTCTAAAGACTACGCTCGTTCGAACACTTCGCGTCTCACTCAACTCCGTACTGGTTTAAAGTATTTCTAAAACCTCATCATGTGATCAGAACCGGTCACTAAACATGAAAAGCTGGTATTTTCAGCGTGCATCACATAGCGGATTGAACATGGTACATCACATAGCGAAATGAAGATGACAAATATGGCGCTGTCCTACTCACCGAAAAACAATCCAATAACTAACCTTCTATAGCAAAATTACTTACATATGAAACGTCAAAATCTTCCCATTTCTCGGCAGATCACTTTGCCTCTTTTGCAAACCGATGCCGAACAACTTCTTGTTATAGTCACACGAGTTTCCTCGCAGCAGCCCCCTTGAATAGGAAATTACAATGTACGCACTTGCCGCAAAAAATAGTTTGCCCTCACGCTGCCATACATGGTGGCACGTTTTGATTGCCGATGTCAGCTGTCTAATCCTATAGAGGTCAATGGTTCTAGGGGTCTGCTCTAAAAATGACCCTCGAATGCACCACCCCTCCTACGCAGGCATTCCTGTGCCCGCGTGCGAACATGGCGCACTGCTCGCCGTATCTCGTTCTCATCCAGCCGAGTCATGCGTAGGCTTCAACCGTCATCTTTTAGGAACCGTTTAGCGTTGGCGGGAGGAATTTTTTGCGCAGTTCAGCCATAGGCAGCGCCCCAAAACCAATAAGTCCAACGGACTGAGGTCTGCTTTCTCGCAGGCCAGGGATGACGTGTTTAGCCGACTATGATGCGGCACAAAGTTCTCCCTCAACCGGGCCCTGTTCCTGTTCTGTGGTGTGCACCGTGGCTCCGTCCTGTTGAACCAGCATCGCTTGGCTATCCGTCCCAAGCTTGTGGCAGCACACGTTTTTTTCAGCATCCCAGGAGAATTCACGTTTACAAGACTTCCCGCCTTTCTAACCAGTGGATGATGACTCTTCGTTGACGAGGCCTGCCCAGCACACACTACGGTCACCCTGGATACGCAACAGACCTCAATGTCGATTCTGAGCTGCCCAAATACCCTTTTCATTTGACGTCGACTTTGGTTTAAAACAAACCATTTCTCATCACTCCACACGACAAAATCTTCGAAGTTGCGCCTCTTCCCTAGCAAGAGGAATTCGCGCCTGTTTTTTTCGAGGAGCAGCAGAGAGTGGCACGACCAGCTTGGGCTTGTAAGGATACAGGTGTAACCGTCGCCGAACAATGCGCCAGCCAGTGGCTAAGGATAGCTTGAGCTCTGACGCGACTCGTCGAAGTGAAACTGTTTCGCTTCTGGATAGGAACGGATCCAGGAAATCCTTCACGGCCTGTCCCGGTGTGTCCGTGTACGACGGATTTCTGCCGAGTAGTGACACGCGGTCTTGGTTTGTACCTATATAAACAACGAACCGATCGATCAGACGTTTGAACGTTGCTGTCATTCGGAACTCTTTGGGAGGGACCCAAATTATGTCGGAAATTCTCCGAAACAGCCGTGTTATAACTTCTTGTGGCCCCATATTCCAAGATAATTCCAAGTTTCATGCTCATCATCTGAATGGGGGTCTTCCGCAACTTAACCATTGAAAGAAATCTGCTAGCCAATTCAACCAATAAAATTAGAATGAATAAACAATAACTGTAGAGTGTATAGTTGTTTATAACCAAGTGGGTATTTCCAATTCCCATACTTGTTTTGTGTCACGTGTGATGAATCACGTGATTTAAGATTGTCGCTGGTAACCTCACTTTTAAAATGTCTGCTGAATTGGCGGAGTAAATGCGCTAAGCGCGAAAAGTCATTTTTTCATACTTAAAGTTTGAAGTCTATTTGTTTATGAACAACGTAAACATGCGGAATATAACATATATTTTCAAATTTGTTTAGAAATTCTCTATTTAGGCATATGCTGTTTTATAAGTTTTGACAACTATTTCTCCTCCTAATAGACAAAAGAAAAATGTCAGTTGTCTTGAAACACCCTGTAGAAGCCTCCAATAATAAGTTTTGCACACAACTTGCGTAAAGTGGGCCCCTAGTAGGCTAGTAGACCCTTTACTTCCCTGAATTTGAACTGGCATGTTCGCGGAATGTAGATACGGGATCTGCGTCCTTTGCGCAACATAACCCGAGTAGTAGTAGTACACACCCTTCCGTATAACTTTGTTCGTTTTGCAAACTCGTTCCGTTAGTGCTTCTCCATTTGGGCACTTTTCCTCTTTGGCCAGCCTGTGGCGCAATAATAGGCCACATAGCCCTGCCGTATCGAATAATTTTGCTCTGTTCATAAATTTGATGTCAGTGTGATCTGGCATAATATACCGCCATAGCATAGGCTTAGCAGTTAGCATGCATGATAGGGCAAAAAGCGCCAAAATGGAAAGGCACTAACCGAACGAATTTGCAAAAGCGAAAAAGAGTTATATGAAAAGGAAAGGTGCTTCTGATCGGCAATGGAATGGGGGAACAAGTTAGCCAGTTAATTCACATTCCACGCTGCACAAAAATACTGTCGGTAATATTGCATCATGCACGCTCCGAAAATGAAGAAAATAGGTATCAAGCAACTGGTAAGCTAGGTATTTTACAGCGCGCTTAGATGTAAATGCTCGGAGTCAGTGGCGGCGGAAGCAGGGGACTGCGAGCAGGTTGCCCCCATCGAAAGGGGTAGGATTGACATGTATTTGCCACCCCCCCAAAAAAAATGCTCACGCCAATAGCATTTTTAGAGGTCCGCACCATGCGCAATACGACGCATTAATGAGAATACATATCCAGGGTATAAGACTCAAAATTTTCGCGCCGCTGCGCGGTGCAATTTATTTCAGAGTTCCAGGTCTTGAGCCTAAAAATAATAGAATATGGTTTGAAGTCAAAGATGGTGATCTAAAATAGGTGTCACTGGTTCCAAAGTTGTTATGGCCCATGCCATACCTGTCATACTGCATTCTCCATCCTTGTAACGTGCCTTTTCATCCGTTTTGTTTGGCCCTTTCAACGAGCGTTGAAAGGGCCCTCTTCCCAAGCGCGCTAGGGGACATGATTCCGAACGCGTTCTCGTCGCAGCGGCGGCACGCTCGGCTGAGGCGGTAGTTCAATACGCACCTGTTGTCTGTCTTCAGTCCCACGAGCGACGCTATGGGATAGGGCCGCATCATCATCAGGTGACAGGTCATTTCGGAACTGGCCGACAAGGTGACACTCGCCCTGCTTTTATCGGCATGCCAGAATGGTCGGATCCAATGTCTCCGTGCTGACGTCACGCAGTGACGCTGTGGCGTTGCCGACGTAGAAGCAGCCTCAAAATTGTCAATCCTGACCCGCTGCAGAAAGGCAGTCAGGTTTCGGAAGCGGGATTCGCCAGTGCCAGAAGGTGCCGCGTTGGCGCTGGAAGTCGACAGATTCATATTGGAGAGCTGATAAAACCAACATCAGCATTCAGTAATGTGGAACATGCATCGTCAGGAAGTATTTTAAAGAGTAAAGTAACACCTAAGGTCCCATTTCGGCATTTAGCAGGTCAGTCAGAGGAGAAGGCTTCACATATTCAGGTCCGAAGAGTTAGAGACTCAGTTCAGTCAGGGGGACAGGCGTCACAGACACAAATAAATAGAGGGTCACAGACTCAGGTCACTGACTCAGGACAGAAGAGACTAGTGGAGAGTCCATCACCCGTTGTCCATGGGCAGTTAAAATCGGCTAAAAAGGGATTTTAATTAAAAAGAGATTCCAGGATTTTTCGAACGGGGTGGCAGGGCATAGATGCGCATTTTTCGGGGAATAGGGGCGCATTTTTTCTGGAACGGGCGCATTTTTTCGAGAACGGGCGCATTTTTCCGGGAAATTGATGCGCCTTATCTTTAAACATGAGGGACGGATATTTGATTTTTCCGCAGGGGCTGCATTGTCTCCGTCATGGGCCTACAGGGGCGGCAAATGTTAATTAGCAACAACACAAATCCTGCAATGAATGCAAATTTCCCTATGCTTACTCATTAGTAGTTTGTATTTTTTTAATGTAAATTTATCGCTCTCGCTCTCGCTCTCGCTCTGGCCTGCCGAAATATACACCTTCTCTCTACCCTGTAGAAATCCCCCTCTCTTTCCGCTCTGACCTGCCGAAATCGCCTAGCTCTCTCTCTCTCTATGTCTTGCTGAAACCTTCCAATCCCTCTATCTGGCCAGTCCATATGATTTCATTCGTCTGATTATTTTATCTAAATTCAACCTGCCCACAATTTTTTTGGTCTGCCGAAATGCACCCCCGGTCCACAGTGGAGAATTGTCTGATTTAGCCCGGAAAAAGTCTGTAGGCATATTTTTCGGAATCTCAATTTATCTTACCGACTTTAATTGGAAATTATTTGTATTTTTCGAAAATCGTCATGTTTTATCGATTTGAAAGCCTTATGACACTGAAATTTGCGGTCAAAGTGGTGTCTTCCGCTTAGAGCCAGTGAGCTGGCAGAACGTGTGATATTATAAAACATTAAAAATACGGGACAATCGGAACCCGTCAGCTCAAATAAGTTAAAAAAAACACCTAACAGAGACTTCATTGAATATATTTGAGGGCTAACAACTTTCCGGATTACGATAGTCCAATTTTGTCGATTTCTTATATCACACATATTTTTTTTTTTGCATTTTAGCCCTCGCCAGTGTAGGTGGGTGGATGCCACCTCTCGGGTTTTCCAGAATAACTCGCGTAAATATTAACCGATCGCGATGAAATTTGCAGTACCCTACTTTGCATCAATTTGACACATACTGCGAAAGTTTTGAACTTCTAACCCGTATGACTTTTGACCTCTTTCTCAAGGTCGTGTTTAGCGAAAATTGCGTTTTTGTTTTGTTTTGGGGGATTTGATCCGGGAGGCAATATCCCCGGAACCGGCACGGAACCGGCGGGAATCGAACCCGGGGCCGCTGCGTGTGAGTCCGAGGTTATACCACGGAGCTACCACCGAAAACTGGCGTCCCGTAGTAACAATCCTTGAAACATGTGCAGTTCCCGAAGTGTTTGTTGTTCAGGAGCATATTGCACAAGGTGTTTCTAGGTGACAGTTGTGGCCTTCTGCAGAGATTGCGATCTCGATTGACCTTTTCAGAGGTCAAGCCGGAGGTCACTGACCAGTGACCTCCGATGAACATCACATGTCTTTTGTTCGTCTTCCTGTCCGTTTCTAGTGCAGTTTTTTTGACGTTGATTTTAACTCTTGGATTCCATTTTGGCATGTTTCATATGTTCCACTGGGTGTTATACGCTTGCCAACAAGTCAACCGAGGTCACTGACCTCAGATGACCTGACATGACCTTTTTTAATCTGGCAGTTAGTAGGTCATTTTGTGATGCTGATTTTCAATTTGGCGTCTATTTAGCATTCTAAGATGTTCTTTTACCATTTTAGCTCGATAAGTTCTCATTTTTTACACATATAAGATTTGATGACATTTTGGCTTTAACATGACCTCAGAGGTCACCTAATGACCCAGGACCTTAAAATCAGATGTCAGTGACTTCCTCTCGTCACAAGCAACACGCTCGTTTTTTTTAATCGAAGCTAAATTAGGGGCCAAACGCCAAGGGGTAAGGGTCGTATCGCCCCCCCCCCCCTGCACGGTCACGCAGTCGCCCTACATGGGCGAGGGTTAAAGTAGACACTAGACAATCAACAATAAAGATAGTGTTGTGAACAGGAGACCAAGGACGCAGGAACCGGGGGGGGCAGAGGGGGCAGCGGCCCCTACCTTTTTACGAGGAGGGGCGTCGCCCCCCAACTTTTCTGAGGATCTATGTCTTCTGTTTACAGTTTTCTGATAAATAAAATCGTTGAAAAGTAATTACATCAATGTGGAAGATAAAAAGTACATGTTCATTATTAAATTATTGAAATTTATATGTAGGGTTCTAGTTATGATTGCTTTCTAGTCGAATTTGAGGCTGTTAAGCCATTTGAAGGATAGTTAAGCTGAATTGGTGAAAACTCGGAAAATTGGGTTAGGATATTACCAGCACCGTAGACGTCAACACAATAGTTCGAAACGATCGAAACCCATATGGAAACTTTAATGACGTCAGCAATTTTAAAGTTTTACGCTTCGTGATTACAGTTACGATTGCAATGACGATGCTGGTTTTTGCCACCTATGCATATTTGTTTCTCGATTTTTTATATATATTCACACACAAGTTGTGTCAATTTGAAAACAAAAAGCACAGTTTGAATTTGGGGGATTAAAACCTCAAAGTTTCACAAATCTGATAAAACTATTTTAACGAAAATGATATTTCATATATGTACACTTTTTGATCGACCTTCTCCTTGAAAAAGGCAATCAAAAATTAAAAATTAAACAGTACCTATTTCCTTAGATTCTGCATCCTGTAATATTCCTAAAATTATATATACTTTCTTTTCACGTTTTCTGCTAACCACTGACTTGAACACTCGATTTCCCACGATTTTTCAATTATTTATTGTTTTTCCATGAGGACTTTCACGCCCGTAAATATTCACGACATTATACAAATGTGTTTCCATAATTTGACAAAAAGACCTAAGTCTGTAGCCTAAGCCATAACAAATTTAAGGGGATCTCTTTTATATGGGTGCCCCCTTACAAATTCAAAGGGGCACGGTGCCCCGGTGTCCGCTCCCGTTCCGCCGCCTATGATTCTGAGGATACGCAAGATAGCAGCCCAATTCCTTCTGGACCATGTTATCATCGGCCATTCCTGAAGACCCAGGTGCGATTTGTGATAAGTGACCTCTACAGGGTCAGTCGAGGTAGCCGAGGTCACCAACAATGTTTGTCATTAACTCTCGATATAAATCTAGTTTAAAGAAGTGGGACCGTCATCAATGTGTCAGTAACAAATCGTATATGGAAGACTGTTGACAGACACGTTCCCAATTTGCAACATGACCTTTATTTGGGATTACACTAGAACCTTCACCTGAATCAATTTCTCAAAGGTTGACCTAACCTGGTCATCGTGAACTTACGATTGAAGCGGCCTTGTTGACGACCAACACGATGACGTCAAAATTATTGGCCTTATCTTTTATTGTTTAAAAGATACTAGTGAAAACTGCTTTGGCAAAATAGCCTTTTGAACCTTGATGGTCTCAGAGCCTAAATTACTTTTCTGAAATAAGTTGGAGGACACGTTGGCGATCGCATGAAAAAGTTAAAGCAATATTAGTTTTAATAACTCAATGTTATAACAAAAACGCAAAATGCATTTGTATGATCCACGGTAGGTATGCCGTGAAAGAGGTGATTTGGGTCTTTGGAATGTATAATCTTGTCAGTCAGTTTTAATGGTATCAAACTTCAAATTTTGCACACGTCAATCTCGTAAGGTTTCGTCATATTTTCGTATTAACATGTTTCGTCATGTTTCTTATGGTTATATTAAAAGATTTATTTTTAGCATTAACAATTTCGAAATATGGAAAAATGAATTTTTTATTTTTCGTCTTTTTTTTTAACGGTATAGCACGTAAGATACCGAGTCTTTGTCAGTCAAATTAAGGTATCAAAAATACTGTAGTTTGGACGAGTTAGTGGTGTAAATAGGTAATACCTACAACAAAAGGTGCCGTAGTTCAAATCGGCCAGAATTCTGAAGTGGGCAGGATTTTCGGCTGAGTACTCGTTGTCAGGCTAAAATCCTGCCCCCCCCCCCCCAACTTGAACATACTTCCTGCGTCCCTGCAGGAGACCGCTGCATAGTGGCGCTCAAGGCTCTAGGTGGCGCTGCCTATGCCCGGCCGGCTGAGTGGTGTGGTATTAGTTTTGGACCTTGCCGCTAGAGGGCTAGCCGTCCTGTTTCGGGCTGCGCCTGAGTGGCTCGGTTGACTTTGTATGGGTTATCGCTACTTATCTGTTTTCAGTTTTTAGTTAAATCTAGTTCGGAAATCAGCGCTGTGTGTGCTTATCAGAATCGCCGAGAGCCGAAGCGAGTAAGAACCTCAACAATATTGATAGGGAGAGATGAAATCTATAGGTACAGCCGTAAAAAGCACCTCGAGCTACTTCCGATACAATGCGTTGCTCTTACGACCAGGGATCAGTGGCGGATCCAGAGGGAGGGGCCATGGGGCCATGGCCCCCCCCCCCTTGGACCTCGAACTTGAGGGGCACTCTGGCCGCCTGAGGGGGCACTCTTGTCGCTGAGGGGTATCTCTTGTCGGCTGAGGGGGCACTCTAGCCGCCTGAGGGGCACTCCTGGTCGTCTGAGTGGGGCACTCTAGCCCCTGAGGGGGCACTCTGGCAGGCTGAGGGGGGCACTCTGCTGACCTGAAGGGGTCCTTGACATTTTGCAAATAAGAAAAGGCTGAAATAGGGGCACCCTCAAAATATAGTGGACGCAAATCCGTCGGTTTTTCAGATTTGGGTATAGATAGGGGCACCACTGCAATTGATGGCCCCCTCCTTGAAGATTTTCTGGATCCGCCACTGCCTGGGACAACCTTGCTCGTTATAGACGCTCAACCATGGCAAATTCGGAAAAATAGTTGCATACAAGATGGTGCCGTTAGTGCCGCATTTGGCATCAAAGCAATGCATTGCAATACATTGCTTTGCAACTGCCAACATGATTTTTACCATTACTAATGACGTAAGTCATTTTTTTAAATTGTTGTTGCTTTTATAATTTGTTATTGTGATTGTAATTATAATTATAACTTTGATGCAATTTTAAACGCAAAATTCGCTTTCAGCGCTCAAAAGTACCATAAGATACACTTTGGGTTTCGTAAGCAGGACTGGTAAAAAGTGCGAACTTGATACATGAAGTGGGCGCCAAAAATACCTTTTCAAGTTTACTCCGGGGCCGAAAAGGCCATTATGCACAAAAAAACTATGGCCCCTGGACTGGTCGTAGGGGCCACTGGCTAGATCGAAAGGGCCCTCGGGCGAGTGAGAAGGGCCCTAAGCATGCCGAACGGCCCCCTAGCCAGCACAGAGGGGTCCCTCAGGTCACAGGGTCACGGGGCCACTTTATTTCGGCCAGATTTGATCTGGCACTACCGAAACAGTTTTTACCAGCCCTGGGCCACCCGTCTAACCAGGTGGCCAATGATAATGATCTATTTTCTACAAGGGCGTATCCAGGATTTCACCAAGGTACCACCCGCGGTCAGTGATTTGGGCCCCCTGGCGCATACATGGCCCCCCATGGACACAGGGTCCCCTACAAACTTTAGCTTCGGTATCACCATTTCAACTACTTATTCCGGGTGTAGTGGTGATGGTGATTCGGGGTTGGGTTTAGGGCGCTGTAACTTCTGAGGTGTTATACCACTCACTATTACCTATTCTGGATATATACCGAATTTTTTGGCAGAATCTACCCTGGGACCAAAAACACTCTGTATTAACCCGCGCCCGCTGGGGGCAGATTCTGCCCTCTGTTATCTTCCAAACCAATAACCGCAGCGGGACGCGCTAGGCGGCAATAGAAAGCTTTTAATGAAACGCATTCAAAATATACACAATTTTTTCTTTAAAAAAGGTAAAATGTCAGCTCACGGTCAGGTAGAAGGTCACAATGCAGATATTTTAGCTTTTTGGTCTTATTTGCTATCCAAAGGTCTAGATTGAGACTATTTTTGCGCACAAAATCTAAAAGATATAATGAATCTCCCGCATTAAGCAAAATATAAATTGTAAGCAAAGGTCAAGGTCAAGGTCGGGTCACAAAAGGTCCCTGTTGGCGAAAGGTCCACGGAAGTCATGCGAGTTGCGACACATGTTTTCTTAAGGTTCTTTTAGACGTATTATTTGATAGTACGAGCCAATATCGCAATCTGACATAATAAAAGCTCAAATTCAGGTCATATCAGGTCAATTGTGAAA
>VOPJ01011768.1:273823-401085 GCA_014673585.1 Semibalanus balanoides | reverse complement strand
GGGGGCAGCGGCCCCCAACTTTTTTCGAGGAGGGGCGTCGCCCCCCCCCAACTTTTATAATGATCTTTTTCTTCTGTTTACAGTTTTCTGATTAATAAAATCGTTGAAAAGTAATCACATCAATGTTGAAGATAAAAAGTATTTGTGGAATAAAAAGTACATATGGAAACTTTAATGACGTCAGCAATTTTAAAGTTTTACGCTTCGTGATTACAGTTACGATTGCAATGACGATGCTGGTTTTTGCCACCTATGCATATTTGTTTCTCGATTTTTTATATATATTCACACACAAGTTGTGTCAATTTGAAAACAAAAAGCACAGTTTGAATTTGGGGGATTAAAACCTCAAAGTTTCACAAATCTGATAAAACTATTTTAACGAAAATGATATTTCATATATGTACACTTTTTGATCGACCTTCTCCTTGAAAAAGGCAATCAAAAATTAAAAATTAAACAGTACCTATTTCCTTAGATTCTGCATCCTGTAATATTCCTAAAATTATATATACTTTCTTTTCACGTTTTCTGCTAACCACTGACTTGAACACTCGATTTCCCACGATTTTTCAATTATTTATTGTTTTTCCATGAGGACTTTCACGCCCGTAAATATTCACGACATTATACAAATGTGTTTCCATAATTTGACAAAAAGACCTAAGTCTGTAGCCTAAGCCATAACAAATTTAAGGGGATCTCTTTTATATGGGTGCCCCCTTACAAATTCAAAGGGGCACGGTGCCCCGGTGTCCGCTCCCGTTCCGCCGCCTATGATTCTGAGGATACGCAAGATAGCAGCCCAATTCCTTCTGGACCATGTTATCATCGGCCATTCCTGAAGACCCAGGTGCGATTTGTGATAAGTGACCTCTACAGGGTCAGTCGAGGTCAGCCGAGGTCACCAACAATGTTTGTCATTAACTCTCGATAAAATCTAGTTAAAGAAGTGGACCCGTCATCAATGTGTACAAGTCAACAAATCGGTATATGGAAGACGTGTCTCGACGAGACACGTCTCCCAATTTGCAACATGACCTATTTGGGTTACCACTAGACCTTCACCTGAAGTCAAATTTCTAAGTTGACCTAACCTGGTCATCGTGAATACGATTTGAAGCGCCTTGTTGAGCCGACCAACACGATGACGTCAAAATTATTGCCTTATCTTTATTAGGTTAAAAGATACTAGTGAAAAACTGCTTTGGCCAAAATAGCCTTTTGACCTTTGATGGTCTCAGGAGCCTAAATTATTTATCTGAAATAAAGTTGGAGGACACGTTGGCGATCGCATGAAAAAAGTTAAAGCAATATTAGTTTCTAATAACTCAATGTATAAAGCAAAAACGCAAATGCATTTTATATCCACGGTAGGTAATGCCGTCGAAAGAGGTCGATTTGGGTCTTTGGAATGTCATAATTGTCAGTCAGTTTTAATGGTATCAACTTCAAATTTTGCACACGTCAAATCTCGTAAGGTTTCGTCATATTTCGTTATATACATGTTTCGTCATGTTTCTGTTATATACACATATTTATGTTTTAGCATCTAACAATTTCGGAAAATATGGAAAAAATCAGAAATTTTTATTTTTTCGTCATTTTTTTTTAAACGGTATAGCAGTAAGATAGCCGAGTCTATTGTCAGTCAAATTAAGGTATCAAAATACCTGTAGTGGACGAGTTAGTGGTGTAAATAGGTAATACCTACAACCAAAAGTGACGTAGTTCAAATCGGCCAGAATTCTGAAGTGAGGCAGGATTTCCGGCTGAGTACTCGTTGTCAGGCTAAAATCCTGCCCCCCCCCCCCCAACTTGAACATACTTCCTGCGTCCCTGCAGGAGACCGCTGCATAGTGGCGCTCAAGGCTCTAGGTGGCGCTGCCTATGCCCGGCCGGCTGAGTGGTGTGGTATTAGTTTTGGACCTTGCCGCTAGAGGGCTAGCCGTCCTGTTTCGGGCTGCGCCTGAGTGGCTCGGTTGACTTTGTATGGGTTATCGCTACTTATCTGTTTTCAGTTTTTAGTTAAATCTAGTTCGGAAATCAGCGCTGTGTGTGCTTATCAGAATCGCCGAGAGCCGAAGCGAGTAAGAACCTCAACAATATTGATAGGGAGAGATGAAATCTATAGGTACAGCCGTAAAAAGCACCTCGAGCTACTTCCGATACAATGCGTTGCTCTTACGACCAGGGATCAGTGGCGGATCCAGAGGGAGGGGCCATGGGGCCATGGCCCCCCCCCCCTTGGACCTCGAACTTGAGGGGCACTCTGGCCGCCTGAGGGGGCACTCTTGTCGCCTGAGGGGTACTCTTGTGCCTAGGGGGCACTCTAGCCGCCTGCGGGGCACTTGGTCGTGCTGAGGGCATCTAGGCCGCCTGAGGGGGAACTTCCTGGCAGGCTGAAGGGGGGCACTCTGCTGACCTGAGGGGTCCTTGAACATTTTTGCAAATTAAAAAAGGCTGAAATAGGGGCACCCTCAAAATATAGTGGACCAAATCCGTCGAAGTTTTCAGATTTGGGTATAGATAGGGGCACCACTGCAATTGATGGCCCCCTCCTTGAAGATTTTCTGGATCCGCCACTGCCTGGGACAACCTTGCTCGTTATAGACGCTCAACCATGGCAAATTCGGAAAAATAGTTGCATACAAGATGGTGCCGTTAGTGCCGCATTTGGCATCAAAGCAATGCATTGCAATACATTGCTTTGCAACTGCCAACATGATTTTTACCATTACTAATGACGTAAGTCATTTTTTTAAATTGTTGTTGCTTTTATAATTTGTTATTGTGATTGTAATTATAATTATAACTTTGATGCAATTTTAAACGCAAAATTCGCTTTCAGCGCTCAAAAGTACCATAAGATACACTTTGGGTTTCGTAAGCAGGACTGGTAAAAAGTGCGAACTTGATACATGAAGTGGGCGCCAAAAATACCTTTTCAAGTTTACTCCGGGGCCGAAAAGGCCATTATGCACAAAAAAACTATGGCCCCTGGACTGGTCGTAGGGGCCACTGGCTAGATCGAAAGGGCCCTCGGGCGAGTGAGAAGGGCCCTAAGCATGCCGAACGGCCCCCTAGCCAGCACAGAGGGGTCCCTCAGGTCACAGGGTCACGGGGCCACTTTATTTCGGCCAGATTTGATCTGGCACTACCGAAACAGTTTTTACCAGCCCTGGGCCACCCGTCTAACCAGGTGGCCAATGATAATGATCTATTTTCTACAAGGGCGTATCCAGGATTTCACCAAGGTACCACCCGCGGTCAGTGATTTGGGCCCCCTGGCGCATACATGGCCCCATGGACACAGGGCCCCTCAAACTTTAAGCTTCGTATCCACCATTCACGTACTTATTCCGGGTGTACGTGGTGATGGGATTCGGGGGTTGGGTTTTAGGGGCGCTGTAACTTCTGAAGGTTTATACCACTCACTATTACTTCCTGGATATTACCGAATTTTTTGGCAGAATCTACCTTGGGGACCCAAAAACACTCTGTATAACGCCGCACCCGCTGGTGTTCTCCCGCGAAGCGCCCGCCTGGGGGGCAGATTCTGCCCCCTCGTATCTTCCAAACCAATAACCGCAGCGGGACGCGCTAGGCGGCAATAGAAAGCTTTTAATGAAACGCATTCAAAATATACACAATTTTTTCTTTAAAAAAGGTAAAATGTCAGCTCACGGTCAGGTAGAAGGTCACAATGCAGATATTTTAGCTTTTTGGTCTTATTTGCTATCCAAAGGTCTAGATTGAGACTATTTTTGCGCACAAAATCTAAAAGATATAATGAATCTCCCGCATTAAGCAAAATATAAATTGTAAGCAAAGGTCAAGGTCAAGGTCGGGTCACAAAAGGTCCCTGTTGGCGAAAGGTCCACGGAAGTCATGCGAGTTGCGACACATGTTTTCTTAAGGTTCTTTTAGACGTATTATTTGATAGTACGAGCCAATATCGCAATCTGACATAATAAAAGCTCAAATTCAGGTCATATCAGGTCAATTGTGAAAATGAATAATATATAGATATAAAATGCATTGCATAATCCAGTTTTGTCTCAGAAATACACCTGTGGCCTTTGTTTGTCTAAATCTGGTCAATACAAGTTTAAATAACGTCATGATATACTTAAACTTGGGAGTCATATTTTTTTCAATTTGTTTAAGTATCGTCCATGCTTTGTTCTCTCACATATATTCCGTTTTGTTTTAAATATTTTTAAACATTTCGGTTTTGTGATTTTTTTTTGGGAAAAAGTTCAAGGGATCAAAAACTCAAAATTTTGAAGACCTGAGATTTTCTTGTTGAAGACAATGTTTTTTCCTACCTTAAGCTGCTTCAAACTTCCATTTTCAACGATTATTCAAACCTAATCGTTTTTCCACCAAAAATGGCATGACATGACGTCATTAAAAGGTCATTATCTTCTAAGTACGGCATTAATTTCATCACAATTCATTGAGCAGGCGTAGAGTTGATGTTGAGTTAATATGTAAGGTACTGCAAGTGTCATGTTGATATCTGCCGTAGCTTGTGATTTATTGAGAAAACCCGGGAGTTGGGGGAGGAGCAGATTAGCCTGCGGCCTGCGCCCCTCCAGCGCGGCGTGGCGCGGTTTAAACGTGTCACACTGCAAGTATCTGCAATGCAAGGATCCCACACATCAGAAGATAGAAAGCTCAAATAACAAAGTACCTAATAACTGAGCATTCGGTCACCATTCAGCACTTGTAGTCAGCAGCAGTAAAATTTCCCCAAAAATTGCTTTTGGTGCCGAAGGTAACTTGACCACAGAATATATTATTATTTATTATTATATTATTATGTATTTATAAATACAAGATGGTGAGGGGGGTATGACCTCAGCCACGCACGGTACGAATATGAATTTTCACTTTTAGTTATTTGTATGCCTCGGTTATTTGTGTTCAGCTTTCGAGACATTTGGGAGGGATCATAATAATCCTCAACTCTGGATTATATGGTGAAATGGTGGTGGAACTGATTTCTTCATGGTGAAACTTATTTCTTTCAGCCGATTTTGTTAAAAACTTACTAGACCATTCCAAATTAGATATACCTACAATGCTCCTTCGTCCTTACTTAAAATATATAAAGATGAGACGCTATAATAAACGGACCGTGAGCTAAGCAGACGCCGTATGATGCCACTTCACCACAAATCGAAGACGCCTCCCGTTAGAGTGCTTGACTACATGTGCCATTAAATTGGGCTAAAAAACGCCCGTTAATTTTTACTAGCTAAAAATATTGATGATTGCTGCTTGGTAGGTACAGTCTAGGGTAAATGTTCTGTCCACTTCATCACCTCAACCGATGACGATGTTCCCGTGAATAAAATCCTTCGTGAGAACGGCTTAGCAGCAGTACTTTCAGTGCTCTATTCGAATAAATCCTGCCATTCCCTGGAGGATTTTGTTTTGTATTGAGAGGATTATAAGTAGAAAGTATTTTTAAAAAGCTTTGGTTAGCACACCTGTTTAGTTCAATAGTCAAATATTTGTCTATTGGGCTGTTTGTCGGTGCTACGCAGTTGAAATCTATTGAAACTTAATTTTTTGCACTCACCTGACTCCGGGGGAGAGGGCTATAGTAATTGCATTGGATTCCACTGCGTGCAGCACCGACAGACAGAGGCAGAACTGAAACAGTGGACAGAACTTTTGCACGGACAGAACATTTACCTTAGACTGTACGTGAATTCAATGAGACGATTGGAGCCCTCCAATTTCAGCTAGAGGACCCCTCATACCGACAAAGATTTCAGTGCCCCCGGAGACCAAACCACTGAAATGCATAATAGACCGAAAAAATCCCCCTCATGCCGACTAAGGAAACCTCGGGCCGACAGAGGGCCCCATTAGGTCGACAGAGGGTGGCCCTCATTCAAACTGACAGAGGCCCTATACCTGGAGCAAGGGCCCATTCAAGTCGGTGGAGACCCCACCTCAGGTCAAGAACTCCTCAGCCCTACTGAGGGCCTCGTGAGGCTGACAGAGGCCCCTTTTAGGCTAACAGAGAGTCCCGTCGTGTCGAAAGAGGCTCCTTCAAGTTGGTCGAAGGCTCACTTAGGCGGCTAGAGGGTCCGTCGGGTCGGAAGGATCCCCCAAGCTGGTCGATAGCCCACCACAGGGCCCCTCATTGCCGACATAGGCTACAACGGGCCTCTTCAGGGCGACCGAGGGGCCTTCAAGCTGACAAGAGGACCACGTCGGGCAAAGTGGCCCCTGAAGCTGGCGAGGGATTCCTTAGGCCACCAGAGGTACACCTCACATGCCACGGCAGGACCGCCTCATGCGACAGAGGAACAACTCCAGACCGCGACGTGACCCCTCGTCCCTACAAGACCGACAGAGTTCCATCAGGTGGACAGCTAGACCCCTCCACCTATAGTTGCCCCTCAGACCGACAGACGGCCCCCTGTAACCGGACAAGGGCCCATGAGATCGAAACAGGTCTCCCGAGATCGAAACAGGTTCCTTCCAAGAATCGAAACAGGTCCTACCGAGACCGACAGAGGGCCCCTTCAAGCCGACCGACAGAGGCCCCTCAAGCCGGCCGACAGAGGGCCCCCTCAGCCGACCGACAGAGGGCTCCCTCAAGCCGAGAACCGACACAGGGCCCCCTCCAAGCCGACCGACCAGAGGGCACCCCTCAAGGCCGACCGACAGAGGGCCCCCTCAAGCCGACCGACAGGAGGGCCCCCTCAGCCGACCGACAAGGGGCCCCCTCAGCAGACCAACAGAGGGCCCCCTCAAGCCCGACCGACAGAGGGCCCCCTCAAAGTCGACCGACAGATGGCCCCTCAAGCCGACCGACAGAGGGCCCCTTCAAGCCAACTGACAGAGGGCCCCCTCAAACAGCCGACAGAGGGCCCCCTCAGACAGACCGACAGAGGGCCCCTTCAAACTGACATACAGAGGGCCCTCAGACAGACCGACAGTGGGGCCGCCCCAGACAGACCGACAGAGGGCCCCCTCGACAGATCGACAGAGGGCCTGTCAGACAGAATCCGACAGAGGGCCCCTCAGACAGATCCGACAGGGGCCCCCTCAACATATCGACAGAGGCCTCTCAGATCAGACCGACGGAGGGCCCCTAGACAGACTGACAGAGGGCCCCTCAGACAGAAGACAGGGGGCCCCTAAGCAGACCGACAGACGGGCCCCTCAGACGCGACATGGCGCCCCCTCAGACCGATAGACGGCCCTTCAGGACGCGAGACGCCCCTTCAAGCCGATCGAAGGTCCCCAGACCGACCGAGAGCCCGTCTGGCAAGACCATTTAGACGAAAAATAAGATGGGTCCCTCAGCCCAAGGGGGATCCGCGGGTGGTCAGGGTCCCCCCTTGGATACGCCCTTGTTTTCTAGCGAAATATAGAAAAAGTGTATTAAAACCTAAAGAATTTCCATTTAATGACGACCAGCATCGCACAATATGGTCGTTTGGATGGGAAATGACACCTAAATATGAATAATTTTGCACTCTTTCTCTCTTCTTAAGGAGCCAATTTTTCACTCCCAAATTATGAATAGATAGGTATGTTTTCTGACATTAGTATTTACTTTAAGTAGTTACATGCTTTCAACACCATCTTCTGCTTTGTTGCAAAAATAAATAAGTATTTTATTATATTTTACATTATTTTCCACTTTCATGTCATTTTTGCTTAAAGGGAATATAGCACCTTGGGAAAAGTATGTAGAATGATGGAGAAGAATGCCCTGATTACGGTCCTGGCATTCATTTTGCGAAAAAAAGTCAGAATTTGTTGCAATTTGAAAAAAATAGTATAGTTTACTGTGACTACACCAATCCTTGCGTCACCAAAGCGAGTTGTTCGTCACAAGGAGGCATCGAACTGCAAACTTTTGCGCCCGCCCAGTGACAGCTGCTGTGCCGCACCGCACGATGGGTGCACCGGTAGGCGTGAAACGCGGACTGCTGGGTCGACCGGCGCTCGCTCGCTCCGGTAGGGAACGTGGGGGACGCATACGTGAACACGTAGTGTGCCGAGCGCCCCTGAACCGACCGTCGGTGGCGGTCGGGGCGGACGCAAGGTAACTGAAATACTGGGCGGACGGTTAAAAAAGCGAAGTGCGGTGGCAATCACAGTGGAGTAACTACTGATGACGTATGCGAACGTCACGGGATTTGTGACGTTGAAATATGCCCACATATGCCCAACGGTTTTTGCGTTGAAATTCAGCAACTAGGTCCGCTTTTGGAGGGAAACATTTCGGATTTGGGGGTTTCTCAGCACACCCGACAATCTGGCTATCTCAGTTAAAAACTAATGTTAAAGGTGCTATATTCCCTTTAAATTTTACACTCTGACACCCAAGCAATGATGACATTTTGGGACACTGGTGGCGGTGACGACCTAACGAGCGTTGTTGAGAGCGTCGCCCGCCCCAGCCGCAGACCTCGATGTCGACGGGGTCGCCATGGAGGAAGGTGAGCTGAATCACGTTGATGAGTTTGGAAAAAAGGAACTTCTTCAACTCCCCCCCCCCGTCCAGGTCACGGGGCAACTTTTTCGGCCAGATTTGGTCGGGCGCCACCGGAACCGTTTGTACCAGCCTTGCGTACCCCGTCCGCTGCTGGCATACGCTGGTCAGGCCTGCTATGAGTGCTATGGAACCTCTTGATTAGGATGGGCTTTACTGCTTACCTCTGACAAGCCACCACACCACGTACTCGGGGGATAAAGAAACGGTAATTATAATCCGCATATGCAAAATACTGTTAAAAACAATCTGTCACCAAACAATACAAAACAAGTGTAACCAAATGTAAAAATAAATGTGTTGGCTCTGGGTGTTGCCCCTCAAGACAACAAAAGCGTCAGTCATGAATCGTGGACTGCTAGCGCCGGTCGCGCTGCCCCCTCCCCCAATGGCCGAATTTCAGCTCGACTGGGGGGGGGGGCTGAAGTGACTGGGATGTTTGCCCTCCCCCCACTGAACATGCTAGACGAGTCCCTGATTGCCGGTACTTCCTATTCAGAATAAAAGACGAACGATTACATTGGACTATTTTTTAGTAAACTGGTATGCAGTTTAAATTATGAGTTATATACCGGTTTGCACAATGCGCAGAATTATATACTGTTTTTGCTTCCCGTTCCCTGAATCATTTCCTAGATCCTGTTTCTGTTTCTGGTTTCAGTTTATATTTCATATTCCGTTCCCTTGTAATTATCGATCGTATTCATTTTCTATTTCCTTTCCAGTTTGGTGTTCCGAATTCTATTTCGTTCAGTAAAGCTTCGTTGATGAATATGCAGTTTATCTTCCAAAATTTATGAACACAGATGAGACAAATGGGCGCTGACAATGGATAATGCCATCAAAAACATCACACAAGCATACGGACGGGACAAAGGACATTTCAACAGATCAAACAGGATGGGACACGACATAGAACAAACATAGCGTGGTCAGTGCTCGGCAATCAGACGAAAGAATGTTTACTCAGCCTTCTCCTTTCTGCCTTCAAGCAGTCTTGGCCGGCCACATTGTAGACCACAGGGAGCCCAGGCCGTACGGGTGAAGGCCGAAGCTGTAGGGGAATGGAGCAGGCGTAGGTTGATCGGGGAAGCCACCTTCTTGCGCATGGGTGGTGTAGGTAACGGTGGGGGCAGAGTAGGTGATGACAGGGCAGCAACGTGCTTGACCTCAACCTTCCCTGACCACCAGGGGCGGTGTAGGTCACAGCAAGGGGCGTAGTGGAAGGCAGGAGCCGGCCGTAGTGGAAGGCAGGGGGCGGGTAGGTGGCGGGCACGTAGGTCTCGTGCTCCTTCTCCTTCAGCTTCCAGGAGGGTTGGTTGTCAGCCGGGGTGTCGGCCTCCACCTTGTCCAGGGAAACAGTCTTGAAGGTGGCCTTGGCGAGGGCGGGCAGCAGCTCGGCGCTGCGCTTGCGACGCTCAGCGGAGACAACGGCCGGCTCCTCAGCAGACTCCTTCTTGGTCTCAGAAGCCTCGGCAGCCACGTTGTAGACGAAGGGAGTGGCCAGGCCGTACGGGTGGAAGCCGTAGGCGTAGGGAGTGGCAGAGTAGGTGAATGGGGAAACCACTTTATTGACCTTAACCTCCTTAACGGCATGGGTGGTGTAGGTAACGGTGGGGGCAGAGTAGGTGATGACAGGGGCAGCAACGTGCTTGACCTCAACCTTCTTGCACCGGGGCGGTGTAGGTCACAGGCAAGGGGCGTGTGGAAGGCAAGGAGCGGCGTAAGTGGAAGGGCAGGGGCGGCGTAGGTGCGGGCACGTAAAGGTCTCGTGCTCCTTCTCCTTTCAGCTCGCAGGAGGGTGGTGTCTAAGCCGGGTCGGCCTCCCACCTGTCCAGGGAACGTCTTGAAGGTGCCTTGGCGGGGCAGGGCAGCACACCGCGCTGCGACGCCGACGCGTCCGACTCCTGCTCAAGCAGGCTCGGCAGCGTCGGTGTCGGGCGCGGCTCGGCGGCAAACAGCGGCGGCGTCGCGTACAAGCTTGGCGAACTCTGGCCTTGGCGGCGGCTACCTCGGCCGGTGTCCTGCACCGGCTCAGGTCCTGGCCGTCAAACACGGCGCCTTAAGGTTGAACTTGGGCGCGGCCAGGTTTGCCTCGGGCGCCAACCGGCAGGTTGGTCGCCTTACCTGGAAGCCGTTGACGTCGTCGGCCGTGTAGGAGACGGTCTGCACCTTGCCGTTGGCGTCGACGTAGTTGTAGCTGCCAACGGTGACGCCATCGAACCTCTTGTACTCGGTCTTGGTGGACAGGCGTCGTGTACCATAGTTGTACTGTCCAAACTCGTCCTGGGCGTGGTACGGAGCTGAACTCCGGAAGCCGGCAACGGCCCGGCGTACGGAGTCCGCCGCGCGTACACTTGGTTGGCGACAGTAGATGTTGTACGCCCCAGGCGTTGAAGGGTACGGGTTGTAGGCCGAGTAGCCGTACCCCGGGTACGCCAGGTACTGGGCAGCGCCCAGCGCCAGGAGAGAGGACAGAACGACCTGCACACACACAGAACAGACATTGGGACGGGTGTTATGACATGCTAGATGATACCGATGCTGGTATTCTTAGTGCTCACAGTCCTTTATAAAAGCCTTGAAACATGATATATGTGGTTGAAGGTGAATAATCATTTGTCCAAAAAAGAAAACGGTACTATTATAGATAATAATGGGAGAGAAAAGATCTGTCAGTAATGACATGAGTGTAGTCATGTGGATGACGGGTAATAAAAAATGGAGGAAAAAATGGTTATTGTCACTGAAAGCTAATTTCTTTGACAACAATACGAAACTAGACCAAAGATTCATGCTTTAATCATAATTAAATCGCCATTGGGTGCATTGCCACCCGACTACGTATGGTGTTACTACACCAGAACCTTCATGCTTCCCGCGGCTGGGTGTGTGACTGCTGCTGTGAGCCGGCACACGGCGCGTTATATAGGCGGCTGTGGCCGGTGCCTGGGGCGACTCGGAGCTGGCCATCCTGCCAGCCAGCGGAGGCTCGTGTGGTGGAGGCCGATCCTCGGGCGTGTCCTTCAACCGCGCCCATCACAACGACGGAGCGGCCGCCTGGGACACAGCGATTGGGTACCGCCCTGCACTGTAAAAAGTTTAGTACCTTCGGTGTATTCTTTTGGGTATAGTCTTTACTTAGAACCAACAGCTTACTTATACCAGTAAAGCGCCGTAGTTTGCATTGAACGAGCGAGCGCGAAGGAAATGCATGGTGAATTTTAACTCGATCAGGAGAGTGGTTTCTGAGCTACAAAAGGGTGTGCACATTCAGAGGCCCTGACTAGTGGGATAGTTGCGGCTAAGAGGTCTGTAACTTTACACAAAATGTGCACACAATCGGCTCAGCCGTTCCTGAGATATATGATCATGATGCGCACCTGCGCACGTGCAGAGCCATCCCACCCCTGGCCCACTCACCAAATTCAAACACAATAAATAGGTTCAGCCGTTTCTGAGATATAGAATAGGGGTGTGTACGTGCGCCATGGGCGGTGCCACCGCGGGGGCAGCGGGGGCAAAACTATGTTTTTGCCCCCGCTGGAATTTGGTTACTGGTGAACACAAACTGCCAAGTGTCTAGTACTTCTCATCCATGGTAATGGCTATAAAAAGACTCTCTTCAAGTGTTTGTACTTATTGTACTTATTAAACGTTAATGACACGGAAAATGTAAATTTATCGCTATGGTATAATCAGTATGATCACTATGACACGTTCGGTATCCACTGGACGATCTTCTAGCCGTGTTTTTTTGTGGAGGGGGAAAATCTAGTGACGTATTCCAGAATAAAAATGTTGAGCGAGGGGGAGCGGGCCGCCAACCGCCAGCGAAAGATGTTGACAGGGGTTGAGGGGGTAAGCAGACCATCCACTCGTGAGACGTTGTTGACTGAAAGGGGGGAGGGTAAAGCCTGCCGTCAACCCGTCCTAGCAACTTTACGTCCGACTTTTTTTGGGGGGGGGGCAAATCATGGTTCCAGGACCTTTGAGGGGCACATTGCACAGTGGGTCAGATGTGCTCCAAAACCGTTCATCGGAAGAACAAGCTGAAATGATGAGGATTTCGACCTGAAATTGATGCCTAGCCATATATGGAATGTAAATAGTGATAAAATACCATCCCTCCTTTCAACGCCCCCACCCCACCCACCTTCCCAGCCAGTTGGTGGAACTTTATGAAATCAACAGGGGGAGGGCCCAACGGCCAAATTTGCGTTACTATGGAAATTTATATATATATATTATATATATATTATATATATATATTATAATATATATAGTATATATATATATGTGTATGTGTGTGTGTGTGTGTGTGTGTGTGTGTGTGTGTGTGTGTTGTGTGTGTGTTGTATGTATTATTGTATTTCAACATTTCCACATATACATACAACCTTTTACAAATTAGTACGATGGGAAAATGATAACGTTGATGCCTTCTCCGATGTTTACCACTCAACAATACTATGGAGCATTTTCAGAGCATGATTGTGATAAATATGTTGGTAGCCGCATATCGCATATCTAAATTAACAATTTTGCAGTGCATCAATTGCAACCTTATGAATTCATATACAATTATCTGCTCTTACAATGCGAAATTTCCTATTAGTTTTCATTGTATAGTTCAAATTCATGAACCAATTATTACCGGGTACTACCGGGTACTACCGGGCCGGAAGTACTCGGTAGTGCCAGTAATATGTGTTTATGAATTTGATTATACCAAAGAAAACTAATTGCGGGGAAATTTCGCATTGTAAGAGCGATACATTAATTCATAAAGGTTTCAATTGATACCAAAAATATGCTGGGAAAGCCGTGTTCCTTAGACGAATTACCCAAAACGCGCGAAATATTACCGGCTACTACAATATACCGGGGTATTAAGATAAATCCTTCGTTGAAAACGGCTAATGTAAATTGCTTCAGGAAGTCTTAGGAGTTCGGAGCCACGCCTACACACGGTCGCGTGGCCTCGTCGAATTTATTAAGCTCGTGCATCTGCCATATCTATTATCAGACACAATTAACAAATACACGACGAACTTTGCAAAAACATTATTTAATGACTTTGGTTTTCCGATCAGTTGGATGCTGCATTACTGAATTGCAACTCAATTTGACCTCTTGAAAACAAACAACTCAACTCGAAAATTATAATTATCGTTTACGCGTTAAGACGCCTCGCGCCACCGCTCAAAAAAGCCCCCAATTCCTTCAGAGTCTTGACATTATGACCCAGGTGCCCCATTTAGCGATTGATTTAGCGTGATCGGGCACAAACACGAGTTTGGCCGGTCTGAATAACGCGGCCAACCGGCGACCCAAGCGATAGACCGGTGACTGCGGACGAACTCTCCCAACGCATGAAAGTTCTGGCGAAAAAACGGCACACTGCTTTGCACAAAAACATATGATAATTACTGTAAGACGAATGGGCAATGCAGTTACAATTTTGCTTACCGGCACTGGAGGCTGGGACGACGGCTCCTGGGTGTGGGTGACGCCGCAGGAGAGGATGTTGACGGCTCCCTGGGACCGTGGGATGGCCAGGACTTACAAAGCCCACCAATGATGAATAAACTATTCACAAATGCAAAAATTACCTATTGTAAAAAGTAACATCTGTCAGTTTTAAACAACTGTTTAGGGGGTACATGACAAAAACATAAATTTTTCGCATTCACATCATGAACGGTGTAGCTGGTGAAATTGAGTAAATTTCGTATTCTTAAGTGTTTAATATTCATTTTAATTTCCCATGAACCTTTATGGAAATGGTCCACGAAATTGGGGCCTGACCTTAGCTTACGGAACACCGATTATAGGACCTACGAAACCCGAGCTGTGTCACTTATAATCACTAGTGGATCAGGAGAGGGGGCGCAGGGGCTTAGCCCCTCATATTGGCCTGACATTGGCGAAATTTGACATATTTCTCACTGTTAGATGGAAATATAATAACTTTTACCAGGGCATCTGAGGCACAACTAAAGCATTTTTAAAAGTGGTCGATTTTTTAGATTTTACATCGGCATCGTCATGATCTTTTCATGAGGGGAATATGTCTGGCAGGTTAACTACATAAGCAAAAACCTTTAAAATAAATTATGATCTGTATCGATCCACAGGGGTCCCAGCCAGAGGTTGGGGTGGGCAACCTGCCCTGCTTGCTCCCCGTGGCGGACCGGCTATGATTGATGGGATACTTGACGCGACCTTCGTAACCTGACCTTAAAAGGCCCGCGGTCAAGAAATTCACCTTTTTGAAAAGAAAAAGGAAAATAAATGAGTTAACAGCTGTTCAAAAAATACGCGCCTTTTTCGCTCTTGCCATAGAAAAAAAGGGGAAGGGTTGATGATGCCGGATATCCACCCCGGTTCGTTGCGCCGTGTAGATAACATTATAACATTATTGTGGTAGATCCAGATCCTTGGAGGGAGCCCATAGGAGCCTTTAAAGAATGATGGGACCCACCAAAGCCCCGAGGGGCTCAACCAATGCCCGAAGGGCTCACCAAAGCCTGAGGGCTTCATTAAGTCCGAGGGGCTCACCAAAGGTCTGAGGGGCTCACCCAAAGCCTGATGGCGACCGCTAAAGCCAGAGGGGGCCCACTTGCTACCGTGGCGGCCCCCTTGGACAAACCTGAATTCCGGACACATAATCCGCACGTAATTGAAAACGTGCTGTTTCAAGCACTAAGCGGTATCCAGGGGGAGGGGCGTTAGCCCTTCCCATACATTATTGCCTGAAATTGACGAAATTTTGACTATCCCACTGTAGAGGAATCTAATAAACTTTTACAAAAGCATATTTGTCTTAAACCGTTTCAGTTAAGGGTACACGGAAGCAAATCCGATGAGTTTTTCGAATTTTTGATGAAACTTTTTTAAATTAGCCAACCCCCATTGCCCAGGTTCTGGATCCGCCAGTGGTTTCAAAGACGCTGGAACCGGGGCAGGGGGGGGCAGCCGCCCCCAACATTTTCAGATTTTAACATTACGCCTTGGCGTTGCATGGAAAGAATCTATTCAGAATGCCTCTGCCCCCCCCCCCCCCACGCACACTTTCGGAAGGTTCGCAGCCCCTGTTGCGTCTTACCATTTTAGAGACGAAAAAACTATCGAGGCTCTCTCTGTCGCTTTTATTTTTCTTTCGCATCACGCGCCGAACACCAGTTTCAAGTTCGGTGCCGGGTGGGGCATGTATTTTTCTGGGACATAAATTGCGTTTCAAAGGACGAGCCATGCTCGAAAAACTATGGAAACCGATCTATATAATTTCTTTCACCATTCGACCGGCGTGGTCCAAAAAGGGTTGTTTTCTTAATTTTATCCGTTTTGCTTTCAATAATAAATTGCCCAAATTTGACCAAAACCATCAAAAACTTGTTCTTTTGGTGGTTTTGGTCTTTAATTGGTCCCAACTAAGATTACAACCAAATGAAATAAAACTCAGAAAAGATTTACTGTGTTGCCACGCCAGATCGAGATGTAAAGAATTTACCCAGATCGGGTTCGAATAGTTTTGGAGCATAAGCTCGTGTGTGAAGAGGTCCGTCAACGCCAATTTAATGTCCAGAGAAATATATGCTTGCCGGTGGCGGGAGTTTGACTATAAAAGAGGAGGGGCGTGACTTCAATCTCCGTAACTGTCTTTTTTAGGTCCATTTATACGTTCAAAGCTCTGAAGCCAATGGAAGGCACTTTCTGCTTAAAAGCTCTTGGCCAATGGAAGGAGTTTCTAAAGTTAGCGAACATAGCGAGTCCAAGTCTTCTAATTTGTATGTACCTATGGTACGTCACGCTCGCAGTTCCAAAGCCGGAGATTTTGTACCTCCGCATCCTACAAACTGGTATACATTAAGGGAAATGAATGAATGACCTTGTTCATGGCATAAATAGCAGACAAACAATCATTGCTACCAAAGTTAGCTTCCATATGATATCGGACCAGAGCAAAAATAGCGGCAGACTCATCATAATGTGAACAACGATATATGCAGAAAACGGCAAAAAAAGTCGAAATACTATCGGGCAGAAACTGGGGGGGGGGGGCTCAGAGCACTATTGGGGTTGCACCACTTCAGACAGGGGGGGCTCGGGCACTCCCAGGACATATAAAGTTCCGCCCTGTTCACAGGCTTAGACCCCGCCATTATCCCCCAATATATAACCCTCGCACCGACGGGGCTGATATGCGCACAAATCGAACATACCTAGCTAAATCTGGTCAGTTTTAATCAATATCACTATTTTGGAGCTATGCAGAATAGCCCATGCTGTAATTTTCCTCCGTGACTTCTTTGAGGTCAAATCCAATGTGCCCCCAGGGCATATTTTGTTTTGGTACAATAACTCATTTTCTACATGGGACAGAATAATAGGGAATACCATTCTGTTTCTCTTAGCGATTGTCATCAAGTGATATAAAAAATTGACTTGACCTTGACATGACCTCAGGTCAGGTCGGATCAATTTTCGAATTTGACATAGCTAGGTCATCCGATATATCACTCGATGCGCCGTGACAAGAGAAACACGATAAGGACAAAGGTGTTGATCTAGTTAATATAAATAAAAAGTTATTAGCAAAAACGTTTTTCTACGAAATTTAGCATTTTGGCATTTGCTGACCTCTGGATCATCAACTTTTGACCCTATTTCAAATCTGAAAACTATCTTAGCTACCAAGCTAGACCGGACTATGTGAATCAATCCTCAATTTACTCGAAATATGGGAAGATTTGACATGTTTTGACCTCGGTTGACATCCCAAGTCCCCAGTGTTTTTGAACGGGGATTCTGAGTCGATGACGTCATTACTCTTGACTTAATGTTGATGATAGTCGACTTGTTTTGCATTTGGCCATACATTAGCCATACATTTGGCAGCGTGAAGGTTTTCTCTATTTCCCGCAATTCATCGATATGACGTCATCAGTCCAAGTATTAAAACTTCACTATTTTATGAAATTGAGCACTCTTTGTGAGAAACAAATGTCATAATCGTGTTCGGCAGCAAATTAACTTCATATTTAGCACCACAAGCGCCGTGCATTTGATAACTTTTTTGAAGGTGGCAGTGAAGTTTTCTCTCTGCTGGTCGTGAGGCTTCTGGGAAATAATCATATAACTTGAATTGGCGCAAAAACGCGCAGGTGATCTCTGGATAATCCGAAAGAGCACACTTTGAACTAAATGTGCGCATACAAATTATGGCGGGAACTGGTGGGAGTCATTTTGTATCCTTATGGATATTACGGCGGATATGGTTTTTTACTAATAATAATGCGATACAAATTTGCTATATCCGGTTGTAAGGACCAGATAAATTCCCCGGGGCCACTTGCACTGTGAATCAATTTTTTTTGGTAAGCCCAAAAGAGTGCACTTTAATTTGGGCCACTACCGATTACCATGCAATCAACTAGTTTGCCACAGAGATCCCGTTTAGACAGGCTTTCAATACACCTTCTTGCCTGCCTCTCCTAGATCCTGGACATAGCAGGTGTTTAGGCTTTTTTCACCACGAAATCGTTGTCCGAGAGAAAAAAAGAGGTCACCATTGGATGCCTTGAACAATTTAGATTGTTCCAGGTATAAACCGAGTCTCGTTGGACCTATTTGGATTTTCGCTCCATGAACGGTTTTTGAGGGCATCTGACCCATAGTGCATTGGCATCTGGTGCGTTTTATTTTGTTTCGTCAACACAGACTGCTCAACACGAAATTGAACGCAAAAACGAATGGAGCAAAAGCACTGCAGATGTTTTACATTTAAGTATATTCGCCGCACATTTGTTTCCATTTCCCCAATAATTTTACTTTAAATTATGGAAAGCTGATATTTCATGTTCTGCATAATTTGTTATTATTTAGACACCACACAAGTGCAAAAGATACTTATTGCGGAGAAATGAAAACGAAATGCCATTATCGTTCCTAAATGAGGTACTGAAAGCATACTGCGATTTTTTAACCAATAAGGACACTTATTCACCATTTCGTCAGTCAGTTCAAACGTCAAACGTCAGTTCCCAGAAAAGCGCGTTAGCAGTTTTGGGAACTAAGGTTTCACTGGGGCGACTCAATCTGTAGTGACTTTGTATGTCTGTCTGCTTGTCTGTTTGTCTGTTTACAGACTTGCAGTCACTGCGCTGCGACAAAGGGGCGCAGTGACTCGCCGTCTTCAATTTGAGAACAGACGTCTAGTTATCATATTCAGATTTATTACAAATAAACAGTCAGACATAAGTAACAAATGCACAAATCATAACTGACGGTGTTGTATACGAGTGTTGTATTTTCTTTAAATACATCTGAGGAAGGGCTGTGCCCGAATGCAAATGTAAATACTGTTTCTTTTTAATTTTTTAGATTGCCTATTCAAGGAGAAGGTCGATCAAAAAGTGTACAAATATCTATTATTAATGCTCCTTGCTAAAGCACTACGTGATATTCCTGAATAAGGACACTTATCTAAAATAAAGATGGAATTGTTGAACTGGGGCATGTTTTCACTTTGTAAATATACATTGTGCACCAGTTTTATGCAAGTTCTTAGCGGTAGCTTTCGAACACTGCTGTGCTCTTCGTCAGCCTGGTTGGGGTCACATTTCAAACACTCAAAACAATATTTGAAATTATTAACACATAAAAACTTGCATAAAACTGGTGCACAATATATATTTACAAAGGACACTTATCTTTTGTCGTCACAAATTTGGGTTTTATACCCAGGCTTTAAAAAGTACACACTAGTCGTTTGCATTTTTTTTTGCGCTGTGAGGATAACATTTTTAAGGATATATTTTTTTTAGTTTTTGGTAAACAAGTTTCAGGATCAACTTGAACATGCAATTTTTGGCTAAAAATGTTTCCTATGGAAACATTTAACCCAAAAATCGCATGCAAAAGTTAAACCTGAAGCTTGGCTACCAAGCATAAAAATATATCCTTGAATTGTTAACCCCACAGCGCAAAAATACATCGAGGAAACGGCTAGTATGAGCAGAAATCACCGAAGGAATTGCATAAGAGATTAACTCTTATTCCTAGTATGAGGTTATTAACACGACTAAGGGCGCAAACTCACGTAGTCATTGCAACGCTATAAAACCCAGTTAACAAACGAGCAATAATTATTGTAGTCCGTAGATGATTACTACATTAAGTATCTACTAGAAGAAATATATTTTGAACAAATTAATGTTTTAAAATGCGTTCTTGTTGCAGAACAAAAACTTTTGATGCAATTTTTTCTTCAAAAAGTAAACAGTTCAAAGAGATAAAAAGCTACGGATGCCTACCTTCTAGTGGTGTCAATCGGTAACCAAAAAATTGGCAACCGAAAAAATGTGTGACCGATTTGGTAATCGGTCGTTCATGCTTACACTTTTTTGGGCACTTTTTGGTCAGCCTTATCTTGAACAATTTACTTTTTGGGCACATTTTTACACGTTCTTATTTCTATTCAGCAAATTGATGATTAATTTGCTCAAAATTCAATTAATTAATATAAATACTTTATAGACATCATTATTACATCAAGATTGGAGATATTGCTCACAAGAGTAAGTGAGGTCCTTAAGATAAGTATTTTATGCAATATACAACATACATATTAGTTATTACATACACCACCACCACCGATAATTTCAAAATCGGTCAGATTTTGGTCATTTTTTTGCTTTAACCGAAATCGGTAAATAATTGGCACACCGAAATGCCTTCTGCTCGGTATTGGAATGGTATTGGTCAGAACATTTTGAGAAAATGACATCACCACTACCTACACACAGTAAATATTAAACCCTCTCCAAGATCCGATCCGATTTCAGGGGATGAAAACATTATCTGAACTTTTGTGATACCTGGCAACCAAGCCCATTTTGCCCCCGCTGGATAAAATCCGCTATAAAATCCGCCCCTGAGTGCAGCGCACGTGCAGAGACCCATGGCACACTCACCAAATTCAAACACAATAGGTTCAGCCGTTTCTGAGATATAGAATAGGGGTGTGTAGGTGTGCAAGTGCAGAGGCACCCCACTCCCGAGTCTGACTAGTAGAAAAGCGGCGGCTGAGGGGTCCCTAACCACATACCAAATTCAAACACAATCAGCTCAGCCGTTCGGAGTTTTTGCGACAAAAGACCTTCCAACAACCCTCAAGCGGCACGTGCCACGCGCTGTGATAGGCACCAACATGAGTCGGCACTGGTCTCAAACAGGGNAAATGACCTCAGGTTAAGGTCAAGTGGTGACCCAAGTAGGTCATGTTGCATATTAGGAGACGTGTATAGACGAGACAAACACATTGGTGAAAGTTGCACTTCTCTATCTGCATTATGTCCAGAGCTATTGACGAAAAGGTGTTGGTGACCTCGGGTGACCTCATATGACCCCGGAAGGGTCATTGAACTATACCTGCACTTGGATCATACATAATATCCTATGACAACATTATTCAGAAGGAAATGGACTGATATCCTCGAAAAAGAAAGCATTTGAGTATTTCTCATTTGACTTATAATGGGGAGGTCACAAAATTGACCTGACCTTAGATCTCCGATATCGAAACACAAGGGGTGGGGGGTTAAAACACCCCCCGGTGAGGCGCGGGTTAATACCAGGTTAGGGCAAAGGTCACAAAGGTTTTGCTTAATAGATACAAGATTACAAAGGTTCAGCTTACTACGTCAAACGTAGTAAGCTGAACGTAGTAAGCTTACTGCCTTTTAGTTTTGTTTCACTGATTGTCAGGTTAGGGAAAATATTCAAAGGTGTTGCTTACTTCATGGGACCAACTAAGTGCGGCCGCACGGAACACCATGTCTTTAGCTGTTCGTTTGTAAGCTATCATCAGTAGTAGTGATGTCATTTTCTCAAAATTTCCTGACCAAAACCAATCCAATACCAAACAGGAGGCATTTTGGTTGGTCCAAAAAATTGACCGATTATTGGTTGAGGCCAAAATGTCCAAGATTTGACCGATTTTTAAAAGTATACTTAATTTTAAACAAGATTGAGCTGACCGAAAAAGTGTCCAGACAATTTATAAAGCCTGACCGACCGATTACCGAATCGGTCACACATTTTTTTCGGTAACAAAAATTTCGGTTACCGATTGACACCGCTAATCAGTACCTATTACTTTGAAAAATATATGTGCAGTAACGTTAAACGCCCCCTGACGAATTTTCGTAATAACTCGAAAACGATTAGCGCTATCAACGTGAAACTTAGGGTAACTACTTGTACATCAATTGTACGTCTTCTGTGAAAAATGAAGCAATTTCGTCGATACATGTTTGATATATAGCGAATTAAGTGACGTCACTACACACGATTTTGACTAAAAAATCAACTTAACTTTAATAGACCGTAAACAGACCACATGTTAAGCAAAATGCAATAAAAATGCTATAATATATACATATCATTATTATATATATACTATGTATATATACTAATTTATAAATATAATATATATATAATATATATATATATATAATATAATATATATATATACAGAGGTGGGATAGTTTACTTTGAAAATATAAGTTTCCGTACTCGTTACTGCCGTTTACTTCGTTACTCCATAAAAAGTAGTTCCGTTACTCCGTTACTTTGCGACAAATTTAACGGAAGTTACTTAAGTCCGTTACTCCGTTACTTTAGTGTAATCCACGCCCCGTTTGGGGGAATCTGACTCTCCCGGATTTGTACATAATTCAAAAACTGTGCCAGATATCGAGGTGAAACTTACAATACTATTTGCGCAACATCAATTTTACGTCTTCTCACAATTTTTGATGAAATTGATGAAGTACTGTGAGAGATAATGATGTTTAAATGACGTCATGTCATGCCATTTTTGGTTGAAGGACACATCCTTGAAAAATCGTAGCAAATGGAATTTTTAAGTTAATTGCAATTTGCAGATACAAACGTCAAAACACCGAAAATGAATTTTTCTTACAGATTGCTACTCGCATTAAAAAATAACCCTCAAAATAAAAATAACTGATTCCTTCGGCATTTTTTTCACAAACAAACTTTTTTTTTAAAGATATTAAAAAATTGAATATATATGAGAGGACCATGCATGGACGATGCCCATACTGAATTTCAAAGACATTTCTTTATTTAAGACCAACTGATGGCTCACTAAGTATAAAATACTCATGAAGTCATTTTTGTGTGGATACCTTTTTGGATTTTATTTACCAGATAGAGACAAATAAATGTCACCGCTGTATTTCCGGATGACCATATAATCTTCTTAGAAAACATGCGTTTTTTACTTTAATTATTTATCCAATTCAATTTTTTGACCTTGATGACGTCCTTGCAGCCGACTGTGTTGCTTCGTGTATCCATGAAGCCTCAAATTGGAACAGGTTTCTGACAACTGATAACAGCAAACAACAAGCATAATATGTGTTGTAACTTCTAGCTGTCCGGATCCCTCCTGCTATTGCTGAGCCTGTTGGTTTGTTGGCTATCAAATACGTTCGAAATAGCCTTGGAGATCCACTTTGCGATCCTCTTTGAACTCGGATCCATGATCATCTCGTGATAGTGATCTCTGTGGGCATTTTCTCTGCTTTGGTTGTTCTGATACTTCGATTGACGAAAAAAACTATGCACATGGATAGAAGTGAGCACCGGAGCATTAGTTTCTGCATATTGTTGCGGAGTGTTATAGTAATTCACCCTGTCGCCACATGACTCCATTAAAGGCCAATACGCCTGGTTGGTGGAACATGTTTTGTCCTGATCTCTCTTGCCTTTATATAGTGTCGGGTTTGACAATTAGGTGCCATAACTTTTTGACTATGTTAGGCTCATTATAAGTATTATATAAAATTTGGAAATATGTCTGTTCCATAACGCTCTCTAGAAATGTTCAGAACTTTTGCCATTTCCCAAGGGTAATTTTCGTATCGATGGTTTCAAATTTGGTTATTCGTTTTTTACTATGTGAAAATATGTGCCACTTGGTTTGGTAATTGGTCTGTACACAGGTGCAGCCGAGGTTTACTTGCTTCATGATTAACCTAAGTAGATAATTCGGTAAAAGATCGAGGTTTTATATGCTTACATCTATTTTTGCTCCTTCCTTAGCGGTCCCCTTCCTTTTCACACCGGCCAATTTATTCTCATACACCAAAATAAAGTATAGTAACGTGTATTAGTAGTAACACTTGATTATAAAGTAACGGAAGTTACTTAGGTCGCTCGTTACCTGTTGGGATAAAGTTAACGAGATTCGTTATCTCCTATTACTTGAAAGTAGTCCGTTGTAACGGAGAAAGAGAATGGAAAGATTGCCCACCACTGTGTATTTTATAATTATTACTTATAGGTTATTTATATATTATTATATTGTATAGTATTATTTATATATATATATTATATTATCTATTAGTATATTTTATTTTTATATATATATATTATATTATTATATATTTTATATATTATATATTATATATTATAGTAGTATATAAAAGGGCTTAATTGGATCTATCAAATTGGTAAAATCTTTGCTTTTTGACCCCTACAATTGCATTTAACATATTTGTGAAAATGACCTCAAAATCGTTTTTTTAAGATATTGTAAAAAGGAATATATGTAAGACAAATATATGCGAACAACTACCATACCAAATTTTAAAACGGTATCATTATTAACCGAGTGATGGCATCTTAAGATTCTTAAGTGCTGGTAACTCATGACGTCATATTTTGAAATTGCGTTTTGGGAATTTCATTGACATGATACAGACAAATAAATGACAGCACTCACTGTATTTCTGAGACAAAACTTAACATACCCTTTGCATTTATATTGATCGATTTCAAATTTTGAAATTTTGTGATCTCACTTTGACCTTAGCTTGACAATTGCTGCATGTACATGAAGTTTGTTGGTAAAATGAGTATCACTATCGAATTTTACGCGTAAAATGACCCATAAAACATTTGGTGCATGACTTTCGTAGATATTTTGTGCATAGTGACCTTTTGTGACCGGACCTTGACCTTTGATATTTGTAAACAATCTCACTTTCGATCATGCGCGATGTGTGTCATACCTGTGAGAGCACTTTTGGTGATCATGGTCGCAATCGAAGGCTTTGGATGGAAGTATGACCCATAAACTAAAATATCTCGATTTTGACCTCTGAACTAACCGTGACCTGACATGTGATCTCAATTTGAAATCTAAGAGCGTGCTTGAGATTCGTCTCATCGAGCGTTTTTGAATGCCGCATTGCGCGTCTCGCTGCGATTGTTTGTTCGAAAGATAACCAGGGGGTTGACGCCCCCCGTCAATAGTGTTCGGATCAGACCCCACTCAATGCCGGATTAATATAAGCGATGCTTGAATTGGTTTGGTGAGGCTGAGAGGACAACGGAAGGAATAAGCGCGTTCCAATCGTTGCTGGCTCTTAAGTCTTACTGCAATATAATTTATTCGGAACCTCGAGCTTAGTTGCCCTTCCTATTAACCTGCATCTGAGGTCAGTGACCTAGGTTGACCTGTGGAAGCGCATAATCCAGTGGTATCATATTATGTCAAATAGATTCCAATCTATTTTGAAATTCTGGGTGTCTCTAATTGTTCTGAGATATAACGGCCAGAGCAACAAAGGTCTATCTTAGGTCATTGTGAGTCAGTGACCTCGGGTTGATTCTGAAACGTATGTATTTATGTATGAAAAGGTCATTCGAGGTCACCAATCTCAGCAGGAATCCAACAAATTATTCTTTAGGGGAATACGCTGTTTTGCATATGCTCTCATTTTTGATTCTGAACAACAAACACCGGAAACTGCACATGTAACAAGGATTGATACTACGGGACGCCAGTTACACCTGACCTGGCCGAAAAACAGGTCATAGGTCACGGGCCACGAAGTTGGAAGTTCACAATTTCCAGACTATGTGTTAACTCCCTATTACTGTCGGGGGTGGGGCGTGGATCGGTCCCCCCCCCCCCCCTTGTAGGTTTTTTTCGCGTACGTTCTATCCATAACTCAACCCAAACTTTCAAATTTGTCTTGTTAATTTTCCTAACAATTCATTGTTCGGCATCGAATGGTGTACTTTTTTTCTAAATTTAACATTAGAAGGGGGTCCAAGACCGTTTTTAGGGGGTGTTATTCCTGTTCTGGCCGTTTTACATAAAAGCTTTGCATGAGGTACTCGTGGAGAGTTGGTATTTGAAGACTTGTTAGAAAAACACACTAGTTCGATGGAGATTGATTGTTCTTTCAGATGGCTATCTCGAAATTTCAAAATTTTGCATTTTTGATTTTTTTTTTTTACTTTTTTGTTTTCAAAATGATACAAGTTTTGTTTCAAGAGGTTTTTGAAAAACCGGAACATATGTAAGAGAAAACAATGCCCCAAATAATATTGTTTTGAAAGTTTCAGGCGATATCTAAATATTGATGACCTTTGATGTCAGGTCAAATGCTAACCTTCGACATTAAATATTGCGTGAAAAATGGAAAACAATGTTTAGAGCGCAAATCTTATTACAATTATTTCAGTATTGCATGTCCATCTAGGCCCTTTTCTGATAATAAGATGGTGATCTATATATATTTTTAGTGAGTGATCCTTCTTACTTCTCCACCTCTCTCCTCTCTCTTTTGGAAAGGTCATTCAGGTCCAAACACCTTTGTTCAAATAATCGTGTTACTCACGTTAACAATATAGAGACTCGTAAATGGTTTTCTTTAACGTTTGTTGCAATACGCATCTTTTGTATATATGCAGTTTTGATCCTACTTATATCACCTTTGACCTTGACCTTGGACCCGGGATCAATTTTCGTATTTTGTGCAGAATTTGGTATGATTTCGAACCGCAATGATCGAGGAGAAACATCAATGTTATCAAATGTGCTCTATAAGTTTTAAGTTTATATTAATAGTTATAACGAACAACAACTTTGCTAAATACCTAGGTTTTTTAATCATATTTTGATGACCTCTACAGCCTAATAATCCGGTTTGACTGAGGTCATTCTTGATGGCATTACTATGCGGATATATTGAAATTAAAACTGCTCTCCAGTCCTTTTTTGCGGTATTCTCCTAAAAATCTCTTTTTTGCTCATAGTTTCCGAGTAATGGCAATGTTTCCTTTGAAAATTATTTTCTATGTTTAGACAAATGTGTATTTTGATGATCGTCTATTGTCTCTTGATGATTAGTTAACCAGGTCACTCATATAGTTTCACAAAATAGTAGTTCATTGTGTGACCCTAACTATATACTAGTTTTTTGTTGTCGTAGCTCTGTTTATGGCAGCCCGAGATCTGAGGGGGGCGATATATGAGCCTCCTCCCCCTTCCGACAGATTCGTACCTAACTTTTTCATCCCTCCAGGATTAGGGTTATTAATTGTAAAAATAGGGTACGCAAGTTTCTTCGCGATCGGTTGATGATTACGCGGATCATGCCCGAAAAACGATGAGAAACGGTGGCATCACCCACTCATTCCCCTCTTAGTAACCGGCGCTCGTAGGGTTAATGCCAGTTGTGTCTGACTGTATGTGCCAGTTCCTTTTGCCATACATACTTCCAAGTTCCAACTTGCATTGGGCATTTGCCATTGAGATTCAGATTCCCCAGATTTCAGGTTTTAGATGACAAGTCATACCACAGCCCAATACAATAATAAGGTTTATTTATGCACGTGTGAATACTTGGTTATATTACATCGTTTACATCATCTGCAGATGCCTATCATTGAAAAACGCAAGTCGCTCCATTTCCGCCAATCGCCATCACAACACAGCCCAATACAATGCAAGTTGAAACAGATCATATGTCATATCTCGCCCATACGATAGATGTACAAACCAATAGTTGATAAACCAATAGTTGATACCCTAAGCGCAACACAACAGCACACCTGTTGAATAGCGTACAACCAAAGCAGATATGTGTAGACACTGGATAGGTTAATACAATGATTAAAGTTGTAGACCGGTTGTAACTGAGCTAAGTACACAATTTCGTATTTTTATCAGCTAAGCATGTTGAGGTGAAAACGTTTCTTGTATATCGAACCTTACCTAGCAATTAGCATGCAAACGTAAACCGTACTGATGGATCTCACGACAACCAAGCGGATGCTTCGCTTGTTTACGTGCTAGTATCTGTGGCGCACAGGTTTATCAGCCGTGCACAGATAGATAGAAGATGTGATGTCTTTGTTTCACCGAGAATCAATGCGTAATCCTACTTCTTGCACGATCGTACAAAGCTTCGACGCATCACTATCAACCGTATAGTTTCGATTATCCAAAATTTTGAAAGTTCACTTTGTGACCGGCAAGTGACGGCAGCCATTCTACAAACGTACATCATACAGACGCTTCTCGTTCAATTCACGGACCATACACACGCTTCTCGTTCAATTCACGGCAAAACAGCGTGACGGATTGTGTTGGATCGACTTAGAAATAAACACGGCCAAAATAACATCAAGTGATTTATGCCGTGCACATGATATTCAGAGCGGAGATGTCCTGTTGGGGAAAAAGTTACTACGGCAATCCATTGCACCTGTGTCTTATCTGCTACGAATATACATCGGCACATGAGTTCACAGCGTGCCTGCAGCAAAACGATGAGTTTTAACTCGCACAAAAAATACACTCGCATATATCGGCCACCGTATCTACACCAGCGAACTGACAACCTCACTGTCGGCCTTCATCCGACTAGTCGCCACTCCAAACAAGTTTGTCGGCTGCCACGGACGCTGCGTTTGTCCCATGCGAATAGGCGAGCTTACTCCACAATGACACACGGAAATAGCGAAGCTATATAGACACGGCTGAAGGTCATGTAGTGCATAGTTAAACGGCCCCAGGCAGGGAAAAACAGCGCACATGGCCGACCTAAGATCCGCACACTGAAGCAGGCCAACACGGCGCAACTCGTTGCAGACTTGGTCCTACTTGAACCCCGCACGTGCGTAATTGTGTATCGGATACCTACAGCAACAGCTGAAAGACAATATTGTGTTGTCAGCCGACTGATGGCGTGTCCGATGAAATGCGGGGGTTCGAAATTGTAAGGATACCTCCTGCATGGGCGTATTGATGTGCTTAAGTTTTTGCGTTACATGCTCTGATACAATTAAATTTAACTTCGCTACTTCGTCTTCACGATTAAACTAGCCGAAAACGAAAACAGGTAACATGTTAAGAAATTTGCTAAGAGTGGAAATTGGCATTCGTCTCTACTTTAAATGGCTTCGTGGGCAAATATTGTGGTTAAAGGAAACCAGTCACTTTCATAATGTAATTTGTAAATGGGATAGAAGTTTTGTAGACCATGTCGATGAATCGCTTGCTGCATACTCTGTTAAGTTGTAAGGACCCTCGTGCCGAACATACTTGATGTTTTATTCTGTGATTTAGCGCTGTGTCGAAAATTGCAGCGATTTGTCGAAAGGCCCCATATGGTAGCATGTGTTGAAGCAGCGTTACTGGACCAGCGAACGAAACCTTCGCCACTGACAACATTATGCTAGTTGTGTGTAAAAACAGTGCTGATACTATAATGTGTGTGCTCGTCCACTTCTTCTGTAATCTATTACTAATTTAATATAAAGTTTGCTTTGGTATATTACATGATTTTGTAATTTGTTTGTAATGGATTTAATTATGGGCCAAACCTATTGTATTCTATTTCAGTGATTTTGTTTGTACCTATCCAATTTAAAACCCTTTTGTTAGCACATTTGCTAGCTCGATTTGGCAAGGCGTTGGATTTCTTTAACATTAAGGACACACTTGAATAATCAAATAACAAACAAGCAAGCGTGTTTCATTCTAAGGCAAGCAAATGTTGCAGTCTGGCGATTAGTTTCTCTTCAACTTACTAGTTACATGTACGAACGCGTCGGCAAGATGATCTTCACATTTTTCCACCACATGGCCCTGGCGAGATTTCGACTTGTCGACCGGAAGCTAACGCTCTGTAATACAATCCATAAACCATCCATTTAATCGTCATCCAAATAAACACTGCGAGCATGAGGCAAAGATGGCAAGCTCAGTACAGGTTTGGACGAAATAATGTTATGCAAAGCTTCAAAGGTGCATGAAAGCAATGCCTGGACAATGGACATGGATAATCAGCTATGTGTATTGTGTACGGCCATGCCATACGCAATACGCGGCAAGTAAATGGACCAGAAACGATGCAAAAACATTGTATGACAAATAACTATGACCTTTTAAATCCCTTGCATGTCCATGCAGTGCTTTTTATTGAAGTTGGAGCACCGAAACTCATAGCCACCAACTTACGTTTGCGCTGAGGTTTTCCGTTTTACTGACGAGCAGCTCTAGCCGTTCCCCTCGCGAAGCAATGCTGTCTGAAATGCGCAAACAAATCGTTACCTATCACACTACTAGACAAAATATTTGACACAATATTCAGACACTTTCTTATGAGGAAGGAAATGTAAACCCCGAAAAAGACACGATTTATATGATGATGATGATGATTGTGGCTTTAGGGCGCCGCAACATAGTAGTTATATGGCGCCCATGACACGATTTATATAACAGCAAACAAGAAATAAGAACTCGCTATTCAAGCCACATAAAATGTATGGCCGTAATCGTTGAGCATGAGGTTACAGTACCTATGGAGACCTCGTTTTACATTATCAGACATCAAAGTTATAATGCAATGACATTAATGCTTATAGCCACATGAGGAAATGTATTGTGTCAAATGAACGGCACTAGTTGATCGCATATCACTCACATCGCAGCTAGCACTATAGCCGAGAGCGCTGGGTAATCAGGCCACCCACTTACCTATGTTTCTGGACCATAATCTCCTTCAGTTCGTCCATGTCTGCCTGAGCCTTGGCCAGCGCGGTCCTCGACTCCGGAGTACCGTCTCTGCGAACATCACATCATGTCTCAGGATATCGCCGCAGCTCGCCTGTGTACACCACCGTATGACGTGCGCGTCACCAATATCGTGTACATGTCGATGACAGTGAATTATGACGTCAGTGAGGACCATAACCAATGACGCTCTGTGAACAACAGCAGATGAACAACAGCAGTAGCGCATCGCCGTATCCAGCAGGTTATGTAATACATTGCATGCAACGCTTAGAATGCATGAGAAACGCCAGTGACGTAGCTTGCTTATGCTTGAGGTCAACAGAAATAGGCCATTGAGAGTTTGACTAACCCGTTGATCGTTGGATATGGATTATGGATAGTAAGTTTAGTTCCTGGAAATCATGCTGTGAGAAGCAACGCTTAGGTAATAGGCAACCATCTTTCCCTGGGACATTTATAGCGCATTATGCTTACGTTAAAGTATATCCAATAATTAGTCCAAATTTTGCCAGTCGGACGATTAACAGCCCACGTCACCACTAACAGCAGTGCTAGGTAAATGCAAAAATCACGAACCTACTTTTCTTGATGTTTCACACATAAACTAATTTAAAGATTCGATTCCACCATGGCTGGAATATGCAGCGTGTTCTTTGATCACTGTGCGCAGTGAGGGCAGAAGTGGCTCGATTTTCTCAAATAATGGCCTCAGGACTGGAAACTGTAATGTTTGAGCAGTGTGCAAAAACCTGCATATTATTTGGCTTTAATGCTGCATTTCGGAGGCGCTATTTCGACGCATCTCCCGCACCGGGTCCCTGAGGCCATTCTGATAAAAAAAATCGAGCCACGGCTCATTTTTTTACAAGAATGGCCTCAGGTTACGTGAGTCAGGTTAAATTTCGAAATAGACCTTAAAATCGTTGAAACCAACATATATTCGAAGCGGCTTAACGAGACGAACACGATGGTGTCAATTGTCTAATCAACATTATTGCCTTACCTTGATTAGGTTAACAGTTATTTGCGATAAAATGTTCTGCCAAAAAATAACCTTTTTGACCTTTGATGACCTATGGAGGCCATTGAGCTAAACTATTGACCTGAGCTAAAATCTGTGTATACCCATGGCGATTGCATATTTCAAGAGCTATCGATTTTTTCCCCGTTTGTTCCTAGCTAACACAGTTCCCGAGATATTCTGGAGCGAAGTCCTACTACTGGAAAATCTGATCTCTGATGACCTCTAGTGTCCCCAATATTGACATCCTGAGACAAAAAATGACTGAAATAGTTTCCTTTTTTCGAAAACCTTTCGAATGGTATTTTCGGCTTTTGTCAACATCCCCCAGGAGCCAAGTTCGAGGGGAAGGGTCGAATCCGTCCTCACTTCCCCTCCCCCTCCTCTCCAGGGCACGTGATAATGAGCTGTGAAACAGGTGAACCGAGCAACCGTACAACCGAGCAGATCAGAAGTTGGTCGAGAGGGTCCAAAGACGCGCACCGAAGGCTGGTCCTGGTCTCCGTGACCAGTGTTGGAATTTTGGCCATTTTCTGGTCTTTTGAGGGTCAACAAGATTTTGCTCTCTTGAAACATTTACTCTCTTTTCGTGTATTACTGCTCACATTTTCATATTCAATTTTGCAGGTTAAGCACACTCATTTAGTGTGTCAGTCAAAAGCAGTGTCTGTTGTTACACGTACGCAAAAATCTTTAACAAAAATCAGCTAGCTATTTTTTTCTATCAGATACTGGACAATGAGCCATCAACACTCAACAGTGCAACCAGCTCTGCAATGCACATGGGTGCAATATTAACCTCTTAAATCAGCTGTCTTTTGAAAACATAAACATCAGACATTTTGTAAATTAAAATGACCTGAAAACGTCAAAAATTTGCTCTCAATCTGTCGGTCAATTTGCTCTCCGGGACCAGGTTCTGAAATGAAAATTCCAACACTGGCTGCTGGCGCCCGAATTCAACAGATAAGCAGCACTATTTGAACACAGTCACTGTACCACAGGAAGGAGGAGACGGCTAATGTGCGTGATATGTGCGGTATAATGCTATTCAGAGGTTCCACTCTGGCATCGACTTGGATCCTGAGGTCTGCCTTTCAGTGCCCGCAGCTGCAACCACTAGGGGCCATCAATGGAAAAACTGCAAAGAAGCCCCACGCCACCAAACAGAGCCCGACGCAATCGTTTGCGCGTTCGAGCATTAACGACTGGAATTATCTGCCGCTGCACGTCGTCTCTGCGTGACAGTTAATCAATTTTAAGGCAAAAATTGATAAGCCACTGGGACATTGTATGTCGATGTGCCAACGCAAGATGATGAGGGACAGTGAACTTGGAAACGAGCTCGATTTGAACGGGTCCCACAGGCCAATTGTGACCTTTATCCTGTATCTTATATGAATATGAATATTAGTGAAGTAATGTAGTTTATCTTTTGAGCTCTTGTCCCTCTTGTCAAACGAGTCGCGGACGCCAGCCGTAAGGTTTGTGAGGTCGGCACAGCAGCGACAGAAGACAAGCGGACTGGTATTGTGGGACGCATGGATATGCGTTATCAGCGGGGAGACCAAGACGCAAATGGTTAGATGAGGCAACAGTTGCCGAAACCCCCAATAGTTCGCAAGCGACTATCTACCAGCGATAAGCGATAAGATAAGCGACTGTAACCGCTCATTTCGTCACTATACCGTTTGTTGTGAGTGGGACAGCTGCTCCTTAGGGCAAAAGTCCAATCATCGGACGCATCGAAATGCCCGAGTTTTCACGCTGTTAGCTGTGCATCGGTGCTTAACTCCCATTAGGCACGGGACTGGGGGGGCGAAAAACCCCTCCGCCCCTCAGGGTAATTTCACCAATAGCTCACAAACCAACAGCGCTATCAACGCCAAACTTCAGGTACCTGGTATTCACATCAATCTGGGTCTTCAATGCAAACTTTAATAAAAATCGTCGATTTGTTCGAGTTATATCGAATTTAATGACGTCACTACACACCATCCTTTTGGCGCAAGTATCAGCTAAGCTCTAACAGGCTGCGATTCCTAAAGCAAAATGCAATTCAAAAACGTCAAAAAGATAGCAAATTGCAAGGGGTAGAAAATGGCTATCTCGGATTTTTGAAATTTTTGGATTTTGACCCCCCAAAAAAGCATTTTTTTTTAAATGCCCACAAAATCACCATAAAAAAACGAAAAAAAAAAAACGGAAGATATGTAAGAGAACCACATATGTACATTACCCAAACCGAATTTCAAAGCAATATCTTCTATTTGAATCACTGATCTTCCCAAGTATGATTACCCATAACGTCACTTATTTGAAAAAGTACGTTTCGGGGGCTTTATCGACCCAGATACATAAAAATAAATGGATCACCACTGTGTCTGCTTGAGATAAAACTGGCTTATATAATATGAGCATTTTTAATTTATGTTTACTTTATATTTCTAAATTTGAACCTCTTCATGACCTGACCTTGACTTTTATATCGGGTCAGATCTGAAAATGGCTGCTATAATCGAGTTATTTGTGTATTAGAACCCATAAAACATGTGTCGCATGAATCTCTTCGCAATAGTGACCTGATTTGACCTGACCCTTGAGCCTTTGTCTTACCATTTCACTTTTTGCTTATACGATGAGATGCCCACTATACATTTTTAGACCACTTTGTGCGATTTTCGTTCAATATACGGCTTTGGATGGGTAGTATGGCTCAAATACTAAAAAAATACCATTTGACTTTTACCCGACTGTGACTGACATATGACTTATTTATAAATTTCGAGTACGCTTAAAAGAAAATCTCGTTGAGAGCTTTCGATTTGCCGTCTTGCGGTTCTCGCTGCGATTATTGGTTCGGGAGATAAACGAGGCGGGCGTTTTCGCCCCCCCCCCAGGCCAAGGCGTTCGGCTGAGACCCAGCCAATGCCGGGTTAAAGGGAATAGGTCACCTTGAAAGTTGTCTTGCAAACAGGGACGTGCCAGGGGCACGGGCCATGCCCCCCCCCTTAGCGAAATAAATTCACCACTAGATAAATGAGATCTCTAAAAACCCGACTCTACCCCCCCCCCCCCCGGCCGGGCGGGCTCAGCATCATATGGCTGAGAGCAAAAATGGATTTTTTCCGACGAAGCCCCCCCCTGAGGAAAATTCTGGTAAACGTGCCTGTCTTTGCAATTCAACCATTACGGTGCATCTTGAGCTGGAAAACTACGAATATGACTTAGGTTTGGACAACTGGTGATATATGTGGAGAAAGAAGTAAGTTTCTCTTAGTAATTTCGTACGATAGCAGCTGGCGTTCTGGCTCCGCCCCGCTCCGCCAGACGCCAAGTACAATCTCTGACAAGGGGCCGCCGCGCAGCCCGGGCGGCTGAGTGGATATTAACGAGACGTCGTGATCAGATACTACGTGCCAGAGAGTGTCCTACCTCCGGCGCGGAGGTAGGACTACTACCGAAGAGATTTCGGGGAATGCAACTTTGTCTTCTAAAAGGGGCAAACTAATCCTGTGTCGAAACTACTTAACGTTGTGAGTTTATTGTTCAGCCAAACCCATTTTTTATCTGAGGCCGTTCTTATTAAAAAAACGAGCCGCCGGCTCGATTTTTTTTTTTAAAGAATGACCTCAGGACTGGAAATTTGTTATGTTTGGGCATAGTGTCAAATACCTGCGTATCATTTGGCTTTGCTGTTGCAAATCTGAGGCACTATTTCGACGCTTAAAATCTCTTGCGCCGAGTTCTGAGGCCATTCTTTGAAAAAAAAAAATCGAGCCAGCGGCACGATTTTTTTATAAGAACGGCCTCGGCTCTACAAATCTGCTATATCAGTTCTAAACCCCACGTTAAAGGTGAACTATTCCCTTTAAGTGCATCGGTATCGTCTACACCAACAACAGCATGCAAAGTCCAGTATTTTAACGTGTCCGGTGATTGGACCTCTACCCTAAACACAACACAATGCACGAGCCGTATACGAGAAGTTTACTCAATTGGGTACAAGAAGAGGTGAATACGGCGGAAAACGTTGTCTTGTCATAGGGGCAGCTATGGCCGGATAGGCGGATTGTGATGAGAAAAAAACTGTGGCCATTGCTGCATTCGACCGACTAATCTCTCACCATTTCGCTGGCCATCAGTGGAGAGAATTCGCTGTTCATGGCGTATGGCAGAGCGGAGTGCAGTCTGTAGCCGTATACGGTCGTGAAACGCTTCTTCAGCTCCAGCAGAAAGCAGAACGCTCGGGAACGCTCGAACGCCTGGAACAGACGAGACACACACCCGCGCTGTGTCGGCAAACACTCACAGAAACGCGACGTCACGCAGCACCACCCTCGCATCCACTAGCTACACGTTACACTGGTGTCAGCCAAGAGTGCCGCCACATTTGAACCCCCGCCGCTCAGCAGCACGCGCATGCGCCGTGGGTGCACGCAGAGACGCATGGGGCGGACGGGCAACGGGATGGACTCGTGGACTCAGAGGCGACAGTTATACTAGTTTTGTTTTCAACACATCGTTGTGTCCCACCATGACCTGATAAGGATGGGAGGGATCAGGGAACCGACTGCCGACTCTGGCGACTCTGGCGACTCTGGCGACTCTGCCGACTCTGGTGACTCTGTCGACTCTGGTGACTCTGACGACTCTGACGACTCTGGCGACTCTGGCGACTCTGTCGACTCTGGCGACTCTGTCGACTCTGGCGACTCTGGCGACTCTGGCGACTCTGGCGACTCTGGCGACTCTGGCGACTCTGCCGACTCTGCCGACTCTGGCGACTCTGGCGATTATGCCGACTCTGGCGATTATGCCGACTCTGGCGACTCTGGCGACTCTGCCGACTGCCGCCTCAAGCCGAGGTCGAGCCAAGTTCGAGCTAAGGTTCAGCCAAGGTCAAGCAAAGTTCGAGCCCAAGTCGAGCAAAGGTCGTGCCAGGGTCAGCCAATTCCAAGCCAAAGGTAACAGGTAGAGCCAAGGTCGATGTCATAAGTCGAGTCAAAGTCGTGCCAAAGACTAGCCAAGGTCGAGCCAAGCTCCAGCCAAGGTCGATCCAAGGTCCAGCAAAGGTCCAGCAAAGGTCGAGCCAAGGTTGATCCAAGGTTGATCCAAGGTTGATCCTAGGTCGAGCCAAGGTCGTGTGGTTAAACAGCAAGAAGTGGTGCAATCTATATGCAGAGTGTTTACAATAGTTTTACCCATTGTTAAAATGCGATTGCAAAAAGGTGTAGTGGTAAGACTTCTAAAGTCTACCAGACAATTGTTTTATTCCATTACGTTCCTGGGGCATTTCACGACATTTCGCCAATTTTGTCTCCCAAATTACACCCTCATCTCTCACCTTTTGTTCAATCTCACCAATTGATCTATAGGGTCAACTTAGGTCCTGAATTCAGCTGTGACAATATCAGCTCGATCTGATCTCAGGTATTCGAGTTTTATATAGCCTTGGACATTTCTGCAAGGTTAAGCTGCAGAGCATGGGCGTCGAAAGCGAGGGGGACGGGGCGACGCGTCCCCCCAAACATTTTCATATTTCAACATTACGCCTATGGGCGTTGCATGGAAAGAATCGACTTCAAAATGCATCCCCCCCTCGTCCCCCAACTTCTGTAAGGTACACGTGACGCCCTTGCTACAGAGGTATTTTTGGTGGCCAGAATGAAGCATTTTACTTAACCAAAATAAAAAATACTTACATGGCTGAATTCGCAATGAAATGGAGATTATATTTCTAGGCTTTGTTGTGTGACCTTGAAATGACCTGTGACCTCGTGACCTTTTTTTCTTTCCTCCCGTGACCCCGGGTCCACCTATGTCGAATTTTCACCTCACAAAATACTTGCCCATATATTGCCTAACAACGCAACAAAAAAAATATGCGTTTTTCCTCTAACTTCCATATTTTGCATCGATATACGTGCGTGTTTTCGAATTACCCCCAAGAAGGATGGGTAACTGCCGGATTTCAGCGAACCTATTGGACTGATTTGGACGGGGTATTTACTATTCGATCCAGCGTGGTCTAAAACGGAGCCGAATTGCATTTTATCCACTTTGGTCTAATCTAAGTGGACCAGATTGGACCAAACTGTCCCAAACTAATAAAATCGCTGTAGAATATGACGTCATGCTCTGAGCCTATGAGACTGATTTGGGTGGGGTTTTCACCATTCGATTAGGCGTGGCCCAAAATGGTGCCGTGTTGGTTTTACCCACTTCGGTCTAATCAAGTGGACCAAATTTGACCAAAAACCGCCTCAAATCGTTGCAGACGTTATGCTCCTAACATATGTTACCGATTTGGACAGGGTCTTCACCATTTGATCCGGCTGGGTCCAAAACGGTGCCATGTCGAGTTTAACCCACTTTTGTTCAATCTTAGTGGACCGTATATTTTGACAAAAACTGACAAAGCCGGTGGTTTTGGTCCCATTTAGTCCACTTAGATTATACTAAAATCGATAAAACTCATTTAAGCCAATTTCGGACCAAGCCAGATCGAATGGTGAGGACCCTGTCTAAATCGGCCCCATAGGTCCGGAGCATGACGTCTGCAACGATTTTGGGTGGTTTTGGTCCAATTTGGTCTACTTAAATTAAAACAAAGTGGATAAAACTCAAAAGGCACCGTTTTGGAACACGCCAAATCAATTTTTTTAACACAAAAGTGAGAGGTGATGGTGTTTTCGACTGGTCAAAATGTGTAATGGCCCTCCCAAGACTTTGGAATATCTCAGCAACTAGAGTGATTCTGCAGAAACGAAGTGGTTAAATTCAGGATGTTTTAGAGATAAGCGCGAGCCTTGGATAAGCGTCAACAACCCCACAAGAGTCATGTGAGTAGGCACTCCCTTTAAGCAGAAAATAGCACATCCCAAGTTCAAATTAAGTCAGATCTGGAGTTAAACATAAATGTGGTAGGTGAATGTCATGATCAGCATGCTTTAATAGTGAACACATCAAATAGCATTGCAAAAATAAATAAATGCTTGAAAATACTCACATCATCTGTAATACAGAGGTAGATCACTCCTGCTTCAGTGACATAGTGGAATAGGTAGTCTCCATGGGCATATGTCAGTTTGGAGTCTTGCAGCCCGATCTTGGGAAGAATGAGTTCCACCACTTCCATGAAATTGCCTGGACAAGTGGCACATTTGGCGAGGATGGTGGTTCCTCTTGAAATGGCACTGAATAGTATAGTCATTGTTGCTTCTCCTGTCTGACGATTGGTCTTAATCACCTGAGGAAGCAGCACATATCACATGTTACCAGTCAATTTTATGCCAGAACTGCAACAGAACTAGTGTGAGGTAAAACACAACATGGTAAAGCAATTTGACTAGTGTCCTCAAGACATGCTAAATTCTGAATTCATTAAGTTCTGGGTGTTTCTATTTAAAAAGACAAGGGACTTTCTTTTTGCCAATCACCCTCCAGAACAGGTGTTTCAACTGAGGACCAATCCATTTCACCTGGTGCAATAACAGAAAGAAGCTCCCAGTTTCAGGTATTTTTGCTACTACCAGGATGATACCTCTCATATATTAAGTTAACTTTCCTAATATTTTACAAGCAGCTTACCAGGTGACATGTGCTAGCACTGGATAAAACCAAGTAAGGTAAATCACCATACATCAGACACATCCAAATCATGCACTTTTCATGCTATTAGGCAGTGGCAATATATGGTCTGTTCCTGTCGCACCTCAACTGCCTCTAACCTCCTTTAAGTTGCCTCAACTGCAACTGCTGTGTTTAAGAATACGACTGCAGAAAGTGGGAGCAGCTTGGATGAGGTTAGAGGTGCGACGGGAACAGGCCCATAGTGTCAGTATGGTATAAATTGCCAATAGCATGACAAGTCCAGTTGGTTGTTTACCAACTAATCTACCAATCTAGCAGAATTAATTTCAAACCTTCCAATGGGTTCCATTCAAATTTTTCATTCATCCATTCAAATCCAATCAAATACAAAGTATTATATTATCTGAGCAGGAGGGAGTACGATGATAGACAGTGTTTGGTGATACCCAAACAAATTGGCATTGACATACTACAACCAAATGAAATATAACAGTTCAAATAAAAATAACAATACAATGACTGATATATCTAAAATTATTTGTTCATAAAGTATCTAGATTTTAACCAGGTCTGAGGATCCCTCAAATCTCCATAGATCTGTGATCCAGTTTGTATGGAGCTGTTAGGGTAAAGGGTCATTTTGGTAAAGTGCTGTGCAAAACCAGAATAAATACTGCTGGGTAAAGGTATGCAAAGGCAGAACTGTCAGTCAGAGCAGTCAGCAGAATTTCAGATTCAATGCTATTGGTGGTGCAGACAATACCAACATACTAAAGAACCCATAACTTGCTAACAGCATGGCAAGTTCAGTGTTTTAATGTGACCAGATGACATATGGAAACTTGATGTTGAAGCTCTGACTTTGCCATTTTCTGGACTTCTTGGGTTCATTTTTTGCATCTTCTTTAAATTTATGTACTCTCTTGTCACCCAACCTTACTAGCATTGTAATTGAAATATAATTACATTTCCTTTACAAGGATTTCATATCTATTACAAATGAGGAATTTGTACTATCCAAGTAAAATAATTATCCCTCCCCCAGACAAAAAAAAATTGCCCTGACCACAAAATCGCACTCTCCATCTATGGATATTTACTCTACATGTCCAGGGCATTGACATGGGATGAAAAATCCAACACTCGTCCAGAACCTGGAACCATATTCTCTGGCTCTTGGGACAAAGGTTCTTACTCCTGGTCCTGTGACATGTCTTTGTTGTCAGTTTGACTGTTGTCAATGTCAAGCTGTCATGGCATGCACAGCATCTGCAATTGGTGGTAAATACTACACCAACATGAGTGAAACAATGAACCTTGACCCTACCTTGACCTGGTGTCAGATCCCAAAGCAAATGACACACTTTTTTTAGTGAACTTAACTTATGCTGCTAGCCTCGCAAGACGCAAGGAAAGCTGCAACCTAAATCAACTGTGAAACTGGCTCATTCTTATTCCATGGTTGAGAAATACCCTGGATTGGCCACTCAGCGACAAATGTGACCGCCAAACGACATACAGGAGAGACGGTTTGTTTATGTTAAATAGCGTCGAAACGCGGAAGTGCTTCAGATGCTTTTTCCTCGCAAGTACAGTTATTGCTTTTTTGACGCATTATAAAATATTGGTATATAGAATCCTTGGAGGTAAAGGATCATTTATGCGTGGGCCATGCCGTTGCTGCTAACATTCATTGGGTTTTAAATAATATGGAAATGTGTAATGCCATTTCCAAATATGGGATCCAACATGCTTGAATACTATTTGTTCATAACATACCTTAGGTGATTTGGGTTGATCAATACTTGGAGAGCAATTTTGTGTGAAAAGAAGTTTTTCAATTAAGACTTTGGATGGAAAATAGAGTCCATCAATCTAAAATAACCTTGTTTTTTAAAAAAATAAACCCTTGCCTGGCTGTGACCTTATTCGAAATCATTTTCGTATCTTCTGATTCCGTCTAATTGGAGCGCTTTCCTATTGGCCACCTACATCTCCTTCACTGCGCATCCTTCATCTGCGGTTATTAGATCAGTAGATAACGAAAGGGGACGTGTTCCGGCTTGATGTGGTTGGCGGGAGCTCTCCTGTATGTCGAAGCTTTGCGCTTCGACCGCTAGGTGGCCGCTATGGTCTCCTACATCAAAGGCACCGACAGAGAGTGGCCAATCCAGGGTATTTCTCATCCATGCTTATTCTAAGTCTGATGGCCACTTTGGAACTTAATATATGACAAAAAAACACATATGCATATGCGTTTCTAAAGCAAGTGAAATGGGAATATTAGGAATAGAAAGGGACTACTTACAACATGGATGAGAAATACCCTGGATTGGCCACTCAGCGACAAATGTGACCGGCCAAACGACATACGCGAAGACGTGTTTGTTTATGGTTAAATGCGTTGTATACGTGGAAGTGCTTAGATGGCTTTTTCCCTCGCAAGTACAGTTAATGGTTTTTTTAGAACGCAATAATAAATATTGTATATAGAATCCTTGGAAGGTACGATCATTATGGTGGGCGTGCCGTTGCTGTACATTCATTGGTTATGTAATAATATGGAAATTTATAATGCCATTTCAATATGGGATCCAACAATACCTATTTGTTCATATCATACCTTGGAGGTAATTTGTTAATCATACCTTGGAGAGCAATTTGTGCGAAAAGAGTTTTAATCTAAGGCTTTGGACGGAAAATATGAACCATCAACTAAAATACATTGTTTTTAACCCTTGTCCTGGCTTAACCTGGACTGTGACCTTATTCGAGGATATTTATAGTATGCTCGCATTTGTCTCATGGAGAGCTTTCCCTATTCTTCCGCTTTGCGCACACGCTGCGGTTTATGTAGATCGGGAAGATAACAGGGGACGTGTTCAGCTTGAGGGTTTGGCGGGAGCTCTCCCTGTATGTCGAGCTTCGCAGCTTCGAAGCCGCTAGGTTGGCCGCCATGGTCCTCCTACGTCAAAAGGCGCTGACAGAGAGTGGCAATCCAGGGTATTTCTCATCCATGCTTACAATTAAAAATCAAGGAATAAGGATCTTAAACTGACACTGTCATGAACATACAATGGCAATATGCCAATGACATGCGTCGTCTTTGACTGTATCTTACACACTTGACTGACACTAGAGTCCAAGAAATGTTTGTTATTTAATTGTAAAGGTCTTCATAGTTAATCACCATGCCAGTCTAAGCCTATAAATATTAACTAATATTATAATTTAACAATTCAACAATGTAAGTGAAAATTACCTCTTCAACCCACGGTATATAAAACACTTCTCCAACCAAACAAAAGACCCAAAACCAACGTAGCTACGTCACATGTCGCTACGTTACAACTTGACAACAGAGCAAGTCAACATCAGATTAATTAGAAGAGTCGTCACTGTAGCAAATCCATTTTCTTCATGACGTCACTAGACTAGTCAAAGTCGACCAATAGTAGGCCTCCTCGCTGACGGACAGTGCGACCATTTGTAATCTCAGCAACGGCTAAACCGATTTGCTCGCCGTATGCACCAATCGGTTCAGCGCATACGATTCACATCAGCCATTCTAAAGCTCGTGACCCCAGGTCATCTCCGTGGCCTTGAAAATGCAAATAACCGTATATGGGCATTAGGGTGACTCCTTTTTCCACGTTTTCTAAATTGCTTTGCTCCCCTCATCCTAAAAGATGTTACCGAGTGCGCTGATCACGAATTTGACATTCTTTAAAATTTTGCTATATTGAGGGTGCAACAACAAAGTGATTGCTTTAAAGGAGTTGCCTACTCACATTGGTCATTGTGGAGTTGTTGAACTAGTCTGTAGAACATAATTTTTCTGAATTTAAGCCATTACTTCATTTCCCAAAACACTTTTAGTTGCTGACTTTCCAACATCGGCCATCACAATTCTGCGCAGAATATTATTAAATAGTCCGCCAGAGAGCTTCCCGCACTTGAAGCAATTGCTCTAAATTACAAACGCTAGCATATATGTTTGCCTCAAGGCCTAGTCGCGCCATTACTAGGCTAACCTTATTTTCGCTACTCTGTCTTATAGTGACGATCGTTTTCTTTGCTGTTTCTGAAACAAAACAAACTAGCAAAACAGAAAAAAGTAAAATTCAACTAAAGGGGCTCCATGACCGTACGAATTTTTAATTACCAATCAATCAAAGCAGATAGCTTCTTACCCAACGTATATAAAAACTATATATTCCTGACCTTTCAACGCAGTCACGGCACCTCCCCTCTCTCAAATTCACACTCATATTCTATAATTTCAGACATAATTCTACACTGAATTGACAATAAAATATGCAGTAATTGCACAATTACAAGTCCAGTCTTCCTCTTAGACAGCAATACATTCTGGTGTGTTGAAAGGAAATAGTTCACCTTTTTTCAAACACAATTTGATTATATTTTCAAATACAACTTCTTTTCGTTATGTCAAAAATAGACGTACATCGCGCCAGACTTGTAAATGACTCAGAGTTGAGTCATGAGTTGACTCATGAGTCAGACATTTTTGAATGAGTCATGAGTTGAATTGACTCAATTTGTAAAAGCGGCACTTGAGTCAAGAGTCGAGTTGATTCAATTTGTTTGAAACAGCACATGAGTCAAGAGTTGAGTCAGTTCTTCGGTTGCGAGTCAGACTTCAATCAACTCAAACAAATGTGAGTCAAATGCAACAGGGACATAGCCAAGGGGGTACTGGGGCGACGCCCCTTCATCTGAGCAAACCAATTTACACTAGATAGAATGCGATTTTGTCTGACACCCGACCCTACCCCTCCCCCAGGGTCAACATAAAGTAATAATGAAATTTGTGATGAGTCAAACTGAGTCGACTCAAATGTTTTTTNCCAAAAAAGAACTTTTTTTCCGTGCAAGCTGTCCACCCAAAACGGGGCGCTCCTTTGCACAACGAATATCCTAACCAAGCTTTGTCCCCCTCCTTTTAAGTTTGGTTCCCACCGGGCCTTCAAAAGTTTTTCTTCTTCAAAAGTCAGTTTACACTATACAAAAGGTCAGAATCAAAGCCGTCGTGCAGACCTCGGCGTGTGCTCATTTGAAGGCTCTTGCTGAGTAGAACACGCATTCATTCAGTCCAAATGATCTAAATTGAATAGCTTCCGTTCTATGAGTCATAAACCTCTACAAAAACAAGTTTTAGTGTACACTAAAGCTTGGTTTTGGTAGATATTTATGACTCATAAAACGAAAACTAAAAAATATAGAGCGTTTTACTTTTTACTAGTGTATTCTACTTAGTCCCAAATGAGTACTCAGCTTCCAAATGAGTACACGCGGAGGTCTGTACGACTTTGATTTTTGACCTTTGTATAAGAGTCACTGACTTTTGAAGGCCCGGGGAGACCAAACCTCGAAAGAGCGGGACACAACTTGGTCAGCATATTATTTGTGTAAAGGAGCTATAAAGGAGCCACACCCCGTTTCGGTGGACAGCTTGCAGGGACTTTTTGGGGGGACATATCACTTTAGTTGCTGAGATATTCCAAATTCGCCAAGATCATTCCGGCAGAACAAAGTTAGTAATATTCGCCAGAGAGCTTTCGCTACTAGAAACATTGCCCTTAAAATAAAACGCTAGCATATATTGTTAGAGCTGGACAAAAGAAAACAACTCGTAAGCAGAAGCACTGATAGCAGCTGCCGAACAGAGCCTCGATAACTATAAACAAACCCCTACATTGTTCGTTTGGGTTTGCTTATTATCTTTGTGCGCCATTGTATGTAACATCTTCTTCGTTACTCTGTTTATAGTGGCGATCATTTGAGTTTTGAAACAAAACAAATGCAAAACAGAATATAAGTAAAAATTCAACTAAAGGGGCTCCAGACGATGAATTTTAATCAGTACACCAACTATGATCAATCCAATAGCCCTTCTTAAACCGTAAGAAAAATATGTTTGACATTTCAAAATGTCGGTCAAACACTTCCTTTAAGCCACAAATCATTTCTCATTCCATCATTAAGTGACTCTGGTGACCTGCACCTTGAAATGACCTGAGGTCAAAACTATGACCCTAGCCGTGTTGGGTATTTTACAATGGCCAAATACCGCTGTGCGGACAATTTGACGCGACCGCTGCGCCCTATCCGCCGTACTTTCTTTTACCTGTACATTTTTGCCGGGCGGTGTTAATACCTCGGCTTGCATTATGTTTCCATAGTCCTCTTTTATCACGAATTACCTTACACTATCGCACTCTATACATAAGAAATCTAAAATTACGAGTGATCTAACTTTCAGTTTCTGTTTATAGTGCCTATCTATATTGAACTTCTACATGTTCTGGCGCATGAAGGTCTTGTCACTTCTGAAGTTTGTTAACATATAATGAAGTATTATATATCTTTATAAATATATAGGCTAAAGCTCTACTGCCTGGAGCCCTCTGTGCTGAGCTATGTAACCCATTCAGTTCTATGTTCGGTGGGGGACCCTTTCTGAGTTCTGCCTCCAACCCAGTGGGCCCCTATTTCGGTTCGGTCAATCGTATGGTAGCCATGGTAACCCCTTTCAGAATTTGAAAAGAGTGTTAGGAGGGCCCTGCTGACAGATCTCGCTCAGACTGAGGGCCCTCGGTTCTGGCCAGGGGCTCTGATACATTGTGCAGATATGGGCTCTTTTGAACAAAGAACTACACAAACACACACAGTTTTAAGAGTGTTCCCGCCCCCCAAAGCGCCCAGCCCTCTACGTCTTCAGGCAAAGCCCAGCTCTACTCACGTCCTTCCAGAAGACGCCTCTTCACTAAGATGTTCTGAAAAACTAGTTTCGATCCACTCCAGGAGGTCGTAGTAGGCTCCTACCACTTTCTACCTCTGAAGACTTAACACTAAACTGATATTGCGTTCTATTAGTGAGGGAATATTGCAACAATACGGTGGAACGGGTAGCGGGCCACCGATGCGACATGTAGCCGCGTTTTTTAAAGACGTTTGTCTTGCATTGTTTTTCAAATTGGAAATCCAAAAATTGCAAATAGGCAAAGCGATATAGCGATAGTCCACCTACCATGTGTTGTCTTGTTCACCACACTGCGTTGGCAGGTTTCGAGGGGCGCTACGACTGCTATAGCTTAAGCTAACAAAACAAGCGCGCCACAGTAGCAAATATTTGCTCTCGATCCAGTGAGTTGCATAGAGCATGAAGTACGACCCTACGTCCAGGTGGGCCAAAGTAACGCTAGACTCTCAATGGGCTTCTATATGGTGCGGCGCAGGATGTCCCCAGCGTCCACTCTACAGAGACCCTCGAGACTCACAATAGATTAGCCACAGTCTTTGTCCGACATGTTTGAAACTAGCAGGACCTCATCAGGGAATAAATACCTGAAGTTAGATAATTTTGTATTTTTGTATTGGTGACCTAAGGTCAGGTCAATTTCCTGACCACCCCATTATAAGTGAATGGGAAAATATACAAATGCTTCCTATTAAAATAATTTGCATTGGATCAGACCAACTCTTTCAGAATAATTTTATTTTAGATATAAACCAGGTGCAATTGTTGCTCAGTGATCTATGCAAGGTCATCTGGGGTGATCAGCAATGTTTTGCTGATAACTCTTGATAGAATAAAGCTAGTAACGATCGGATGACAGTTGACACCAATATGTTTGATTCGTCGAGCCGCGTCGCCCCATATGCAGCATGACCTACCTGGGTCACCAAATGACCTTGACCTGAGGTCAAATTTATAAGTTGACCTAATCAGGTCACCATTTATATGTTTCAAAGCGCCTTGACGAGACAAACACGATGAAGTAAAAAATATATGAGTTGTTGTTTTCACTTTTGGTGGATGAAATGTCATTTACGAGAAGAAAAAAACTTTGCCAAACATAACCTTTTTCACCTTTGATGACCTCTGGAGCCTTGATGACCATCAAGCGCCTGTTGACCTTATCCTAAATCTGAGGACAAGATGGCAATAACATTTTTTAAGAGCTTTCGATGCAATTTCATGTTTGTTCCTAGGTAACATAGTTTCCGAGATATTTGAGGGTTTCTGGAGCGAAGTCCTTGAGCCGGAAAATCTGACCTTCGATGATCTAAGGTGACTTCAATATTGACGTGACCTATACAAAATACTGATTACTTTCGATAGAGCTTGTCTCGGGCTAACTAACGCCAGTTTCTGCATGTCGCTACAAAGCGTAGTTTTCGAGATCTCAGGGGGCGGAAATCAACCCCCTCCCCTGCAGTTCGTGTTCAGCGCGAACCCCCTGCAGTGCGCGGGTTAACCCGGCATTGACTGGGGGGATAATACCCCCTGACGTTTTTTCGTTATGACTCAAACTATTACCGCTATCAACGTGAAACTTCAGGTACCTTATCAAACATAAATTTCACGTCTTCTGTACGAAAATAAAGCAATTACGTCGATAATTTGTTTTTAGATATAGCGAATTCAGTGACGGCACTACACACGATTTTTACATAAATACTAATTTCACAACGTGAATCTACGGCCCAGATAACTATCAAAGTATATTCCCATCGAACTATGAGAAGTAAGGTGGCCTAGACAACCCTCAACATGCAGTTAAATCAAAATCTGAGATTAAAGGGAGTGTGCCTACTGCCTACTCACATTGGTCGTGTGGAGTTGTTGACACTAGTCTGTAGAACATATTTTTCTGAATTTAGCCATGTACTTCATTTCCCCAGATTCACTTTAGTTGCCTGAGATTTCCAAAGTCGCCAATCACATTTTTCCAGACAGAAACCTTAAATTATCGATATACGCCAGAGAGCTTTCGCTAACTAGAAGCATTTGCTCTTAAATTACAACGTAGCTTCATACAGAAGACTCCGAGAGAATATGATCCTGATGTTCGCAAATTTTTGCACGGTCTCCTGGATTGTGTGACCAGGACATCCTCCAGCTCTCTACCATCAGGCACACAAGAGGACATCAATTCAAGTTGGACATTTCAAGAGTTGGACATCCCTGCCCAGACGTCACTTCTTTTCTGTCAGAGCTGCCAACTACTGGAACAACCTCCCATCCAGGATCGTATCCTACCCAACCTGTCCACCTTCAAATCCCGGCTGGACACCCATTGGAAAGACATCCAATTTGCATCAGTCTTCGACGAATAGATCCTTGCCAGAGCTCCCTAAGTTGTAAGGATCCGGTCCTACAGGCTAAAGTAGCCTCAAAATTCCGTGAATCGGTAAGGTAAGGTAAGGTAGCATATATTGTTAGCTCTGACCAATAGAAAACAACTTGTGAGCACTGATCACAGCTGCCGAACAGACCCTCGATAACTATAAACAAAGGGTGGTAATTTTCCCTGTGGTAAAAAACCTTCTTCTGTGGTATTTTGCGCATTGTCTGGTATTATCCACCTGATTCTCTAGTATTTTTTGGGGAACTTTGGTAGTATATTAAAAATCTACCTATTTATCGGTCTAAGTGTGGTAAAAATGGAGTACTTATGGTGGTAAAAACTAGTATAACCTTCTGTAACTGTGACCCTGGCCATGTCTATTTCTAGTATATAGTTTTTCGGTACTAGTATAATTCATTGAATCCAGTAGGCGCTTTAGAAATGTTTTTCCTCTCAAATTAAAAATAAGTAATGCCCTGATCCAAGATGCTCCCAGGCCTCCAGGCTTGTGTGCATTTTTTGTATGTTTCTCTTTCTCACCTTTGGAATTTGAGTGATTTTTTACATTTTACGAAGTTACTTTGTCCTTGTCATTTTTATCATGGATCTTCAATGATGCGAGTGGGGACAAGAGTGACCCCTTGGTGGCAAGAGTGCCCCCCCCCCCAGGTGGCAAGAAGTGCCCCTCCCCGCAGTGGCAAAAGTACCTCCCCAGGTGGAAGAGTGCCCTCTCCCCCAATGGCAGAGTACCCCATCCCCCGGCAGGTGGCAAGAGTGCCCCCTGGGTTGGTAAGAAGTGCCTCCTCCGGGTGGCAAGAGTTCCCCAGTGACAAAGAGTACTTCCGCTCGGGTGGCAAGAGTGCTCCCAGGTGGCAGAGTGCCCTCTCCCCCAAATGGCAAAAAGGTATCCGCCCCAGGTAGTAGATGGTCCCCCCCCCCCAGTTGCAAGAGTGCCTCCCGGCTCCGGGGGCAAGAGGTCCCCCTTCCCGGAGCAAGATCCCCCCCCCTGGTGGCAAGAGTGCCCCGGTGGCAGAGTTCCTCGTCGGTGGCAAGACCGCTGCCCCCAGGTGGCAAGAGTGCCCCCCCCCCAGGTGCAAGAGTGCACTCTCCCCAGGTGAGGGAAGAGTGTCCCCACCCAGGTGGCAAGAGTGAACCCCCCCCCCAGATTTCAGGTGAAGATACCCCAGTATTGAAGGTAAAATGGCAACATTTTTAGGTAAAAATACTACAGAATTGAGATGAAATACGCAACAATATTGAGGTGAAATACCACAGATTGAGGTGAATACCACAACAGTGAACTCTGCTAGGTGCCAGCCCATAATCCTTGGCAACACTTTGCTGAACTATGAAAAAAACAACTAGTTGAGTTTAATACTACAGATTCATGAGTGAAATACCACAGATTGAGGTAAAATACCGCGCAGGTTCAGGTAAAAATACCACAACAGTAAATACCAGTAATAGAATGATAATTTTACCACAAACTGTCCTTAAATAATAGGTGGCAAGAATTATCTTCCAATAAACAAACCATACATTGCTGCGTAATTAGGTTTGTTTATGTCTTTGGTGCGCCATAAACAGGTAACATCTTTTCCCCCCTCGCCTAAACTACTGTTTATAGTGAACGATCATTTTAAAGAGTTTTTTGGGAAAACAAAACAGAATATAAGTAAAAATTCAACTAAAGGGGCTCCAGACGTGAATTGTATTGTAACCAATGATCAAACCAATAGCTTCTTACCGAAAGGAAAAAATCTATTTGACATTTCAAATGAGTAGGCACACTCCCTTTAAGGGTGTTAGTTAAGGGTGAAGGCTTGGTCGATCTGTCATGGAATGCGGCATACAGACTACAGTGCAGAGTGCAGACTAAATGTCCAGTCTGCAAAACGTGACAGGTTTCAACAAGATCTGTCAGGGCAGGGTTGGCACAAGCATCAAAATTTGGGCAGCTTTGGGAAATTCAGTCAGCTTTTGAAATTTTGGGGAAGCGGCAAGATTATTTGGGCAACTCACGCCATTTGAAACCAATTTACACTAGATAAAATGTGATTCTGCTAATTACCACCCCACCCCCGGTCAACAACATTTGGCTGAAAAGCTAAATTTGATCCAGGAAGTCTGAAGTCCTGCCCCTAATAGGGCAGGATTTGTGCTGCCCAAATATCTTTCAACATTCCTGACACATTTTACAGGCTGGCCAAATGTTCTTTCCACTTCATTGACACCACCTCTGTCTCCGTCTGTTGGTGCTGCATGCAGTGGAGTCCAATGCAATAGGACTGAAGCCCTCGCCCCCGGTATCAGGGCAAGGGCATAAGCAGTTTCATTAGATTTCACTGTGTGCAACACCGACAGACAGCACCGATAGACATTAGACATTGTCAACATTGAATTTAACAGGTGCACTAAGGCAAGGCTTTTTAAGTAACTTTCAAAGCTAGCTTCTGGCAGAAAAAATATACATTGCCCCAAAGAAATGGAGGGCTTATTGGAAGTGCACTGAAAGGACTGCTTTTAGCCATTTTCACAAAGGATTATAATTTCCAGGCCATCCAACATCACTTACATCTGGTGATGACTGTATGTTGATTAGGTGGACAGAACATATGGTTCTGCACTGTGGCACAATAAGGGTTAAAGATTTTTCATCTTCAGACCATGTCTTAAATATCTGACTTTTCATGCTATCAGAAATGCAGAACGATACCTAACAGGATGCGGATGCATTGTTCTTATTACATTCTTGATAACATGAAAAGTCTAGCGGCATGTGTTTGGAATTTTAGCCATTTTCCCTTGGTCTTTTGAGGCTCCCAAGATTTTGGCTCTCTTGAAACATTTACTCTCTTTTCAATGTATTACTGCTTCACATTTTTCATATTCAAATTTTGGCAGGTAAGCACACTCATTTAAGTGTGTCAGTAACAAGCAGTTGTCCTGTTGTTACACCATACACAAAAATCTTTTAACAAAATCAGCTACTATTTTTTTTTTACAGATACTCGGGGACAATGAGCCATCACACTCAACAGTGCAACCAGCTCTGCAATGCACATGGGTGCAATGCAATGCAATGCACCTTTTAAATCAGCTGTCTTTTGAAAACATTAACATCAGACATTTTTGAAAATCAAAATGACCTGAAAATGTCAGAAATCTGCTCTCAATCTGCTGGTCAATTTGCTCTCCGGGACCAGGTCCTGAAATTAAAATTCCAACACTGGTCTGCAGATGTGTGGTTGACCCTAACATGTGGAAATTCACTAATTCATAGATTGATGACGATGGAAGCATTGTTAAGGCAACACTAACAATCATAAGATTTAAGCCCTTTATAGGTTTGGTTTGGTTTGTGGACCAAGCACCGCATCCTCTTTGGGATCATAGTGCTGGAACTCACCCTGTTCCGAGGGTTATTATATGGGGGCCGGGCGACTGTTTCAGCGGACCGCCCAGGGATTTTGACCCCGGGTCACCGGCACAGCCCTTTATAGGGCCTAAGCTGAAGCCCTACCTATTTGATTTGGCCTTTGATTTTGGGTTAACGCAGGCACCCGCCGAGTCCCCGCTACACTCTTCAAATCAAACACTCAAAAATCAAAACAAATCCAATAGCGACGCACAAGTGCCGCAACTCGTTGGAGATCGCAACCACTAATTTGTCTATCAGCTGTGAAACGTGGCCATTGGCCGTAGGCCGAAGGTGTCTAGTTACCCTGGTAGGACACGGGAGCGGTGGATTGAACAACGGGTGAGAAAAGGAGCTGTTAACCTTCGACCACATTAGCCGACCACACAAGGAGCACATTAGCCTTCGACCTTCAAGATATCGCCTTGAAGGATGGCAGTTGGGCAATGTTGCTGCAAAAACGTCCAATGTAGCTTTTTTGCGTTCTGCTGTCAGGCAGGGGCGCAGCCAGGATTTTGCCATGGGGGTGCACAGTGCACACCGAAGTGTAACCCTAGCATTAGCTCATGTACTTTATCTAAAAATGATAGAGCATTTATTTTAACATCATCGTGTTTGTCTCGTTGAGGCGCTTTGGAAGATATATAAGGTGACCTGGTAAGGTCAATTTCAAAATTTGACCTCAGGTCAAGGTCATTTGGTGACCCAAGTAGATCATGTTGCATATGGAGCGACGCGGCCATTCAAGACGAACACACTTGTGGCGTCCGCTTGTCTCTATCTTTATTCTATCAATAGTTATTTACAAATAATTGCTGCTGACCTCAGATGACCTTGTAGATATCACGCAGTAACAATTGCACCCTGGTCATTCAGCAATGGAGCTAAAAAACAATTAATTCTGAAAGATCAGCCTGATCCAATGCCATATTCTCTGAATAGGCAAGCATTTTGTTTATTTTCCCGTTCACTTTGGGAGGTCAGGAAATATTGACCTGACTTAGGTCACCGATGCAAAATGCCAAGATTCGCCGATTAATAGTAGGTACCGTACTTATGTCTTACGGATCCTGCAAGTTTCAAATCTTTCGGACAAAAACTGTGGCTTTGGCACGATCACAAACATTTTGGAAGGCAAGGTCACTTGACGTAATCCGGTGACCTGACCTGAGAAGACCTGATGTCAATTTTTTGACGAAGTGTGGGCGATTGAAGTTCAAACAGCTATGCAAAATTTGGCAGCGCTGCGCGCTGCCGTTTTCCCGCTATTCTGGAAAAACCTCAGGGGGGTCAAAATGACCCCCCTCCCACCAGGGCGAGGAATAATTTGACCTTTGACCTCGGAGGTTAAAATCGAGGATAACAACCGAAATTTATTGTCGGATCCTTTCCAAAATGTTCTCAAATGATAGCCATGGTGACGATGGCTACCATGGCATGGTCCATATCTTGTGTCCGTGACCCTAATCTCAATTTTGACCAGGGCTGCGGAGTCGATCAGTTTCCACTTTCCAGGTGACTCCGACTCCGACCCTCCGGAGTCGACTCCGACTCCGACTCCGAGATCAACTCCGACCTTTCATTAGCTGAAGCTTTTGTCAATAGGCACACAAAGTAACTGCCCGTGGCAAAAGTTATCCCGTTTCAAAATTGTACCTGCATTTTCACTGCAATATGCATTATGAATACGCAATATGCATTATGAATACTGGGATTGCACATTTTGGGCAGATGCTTACCCAGGTACAAGCAAAAATGAGGCGCAATGACCTCCCTCAAATTAGCCCACATTCACATTAGCAAGTTGATAAAAAGCGTGACGCGCACGGCGCCCCCCCCCCCCAACGCTAATTACCTTGACTCGCTATACCTGGATTTGAGGTGTCGGTAAGGCGGATGTCGCGCGTTCGTCCTCTGAGGCCGTCGCAGGGACACTGACCCCCAGGGCAGCGCCCGTCTCACACAGGCTCCTGTGGCGCGCGTCACGTCACTCACTCTTATCTCGGCCGCGCCCGGTTCGCACTTCGCACAGACTACCCGCGGTGCGTCCGGTGGCTCGCTCTTATCTTTTGGAAAGGGCGTGTCTGAGTTTTACCAGAACGCTACGTTTACTTTGGGACGCAGTATGTTTAAAGTATACCTTTACACAAAATGTAATTTTATATTTGAATTTATATCGAGCAATAACAATAAACATATACACCCAGAACATTCATTTCGGCCAAATACAGACGTTCTTTACACAATAATCTCTAGCTCGAGACTGGCCCGTAGGGCGCCCTTCTGGTGGTCTGGTGGTGGCTGTGACCCCCTGGATCCGCCCCCACCCCACACTTCTCGTGATGTTCCTACGTCCCTGATTGGACACAAACGGAGCTGAGTAAAAGGGTGCTTCTATTATCTTCTAAATCAGGAAATGTGTAATCTTCGGCCTATTTTTGGTGTTTTGTGGGGCATAACTCTAATGCCCTCCCGGGTTCAGACAAATTTATAAATTTGTACGTACTAATATATGCATTTTCCGACAGGTATACATACGTATGCACACATTGGCGTGTACAAATATATATATATATATATATATATATATATGAATATCCAGACAATTATGGTATATGACACAACAGGAAAGGAAACACATATAGGCGTACGCGTTTCGTCACGAAGACTTCATCAGCACCATGCAAGATGAAAAACCTCTGATAATAGAAGCACCATAGGAAATCATGTGTGTATATTTTCATCTTGCATGGTGCTGATGACGTCTTCGTGACGAAACGCGTACGCCTATATGTGTTTGCTTTTCTGTTGTGTCATATACCATATATATATATATATATATATATATATATGTAAACATTCTCCAGTTAAACACAACCGCGGAAATGGCGTTAATCAGCCTTTTGTTGGTGTTCTCAGTTTCTTATTATCCTTCTTTGCTTCATATTGAAATGTTCTCTGAGGATATTCAAGTACAAAAGAATATTAAAATGTTTTGAGATACATCATTAATATACGTCACGCGTTTCGTCAATTCAAATGACATTAATCAGACTGAGATTTTTTGTATGGGTTATCGAGCCGGCAATACTTAAGTAATTATTACAAAATTCATGCGACACTTTCTAGGGAGCTTCAAGTTTGACATATTCAATGCTGCAAAAAAACAGTACACAATACAATGGGTCAATAATACTTCTTTTACATATTACACATATTTGACATTTAATACATTTTTACATCTTGTTACCATGTTTTAACTCTAAAATAACTTTCATAATCACTCGCTCTAAACATCTTACATTTGCTACACTAATCAGTACAGTATCTAATATTCCTAACACTGAAACACTCCAATAACGCCAAAACATTAAATTCATACTGGGAACTAACAATACTGTTTGAAGACAACAATTGCTCACAAATCGCACATTGGTGAGCACAGACGGAAAACCATTCACAGTTGCAGTGTTCCTCTAGCATATTACCTTGGGTGTTGAAATTTGCCGAGTCTAGCTCTCTTAATAATCGCTTCGAGGACTTGAAGTCGGCGTCTATCAGAGGTGACGGTGAGAATCGCGCGTGTTTTCTTCTGTCACTGTCGTTTTCGGTGAGGTTGCTCATGATACCTTTCGGTGTGAGATTTTTGGGGCCGCGGTTTTTGCAGTGCAATAGTTTGCGTCGACTGAGGAGCGTGGTGGTCAAACAACATAGCTACTTTTTGGGAAGAAGTGACAGTCTCCTTTTGGTACATTGTAAAAGTAATACTACGCTTGGCTTGGCTACCCCCCTCAGTAGAGCAGGTCTCACGGCTAGGTTATGGACAATAATCATGTTAGCAGTAGTGGGCGTAGCGGTAATCAGACTATTAAAGTTGCAGTTTCATCCTGTCTGATATGTCGGTATAACACAGTCTGTTTTTGATGATGTTTCTCAAAACTTTTCAATCTGTTTTCCAGCCGCCATTCCTATGTGTTCTTGTAATACAGCTTTTATGATGTCGATGCCACTGTTGGGCATTTGGGCGTTGTGTTTGTTTCAATTGATATTGTCTAGTGCATGGCGATTTCGTTGTCGTCATAGATGCCAGGCTCACGCTCGGTTATTTCTAAATCTGTTTTATGTGTTGCAGTTCTTTGGGATCAGCAGATGAGCAGTGCAGATTAAATCCCTGTGTACATACGCCCTAATGACGCTCTCCTTGTACCCTGTTCCGGCATTCACTCTTGGCACTGAGACGTTCCCAGAATCAGTTGTTTTTCTAAAAACGGGTAGTAGCAAAAGCACTTCTGATGAGTCCAACTTACATCTAAAAGAGTTATCCTATTTTGGAGGCTTTCTTCTACTGTAATAGAAGACAAATTCAATAACTCAAAGACGTGACCGCAGCTGCCTGAAAAGTGCGTCACTATTTGGAACCTCACCAGGAAAGAGTCGATATATCTACAATATATATGTAGGGCGCGTCTCTCTCTAAAGACACTTGCTTTCCACACAGCCCATGTAAGCTTGAAGCGAACAATACTTCCTAATGGGGAGCCCATTGCTTATCCATTCATTTGGTAGAAGAAGAGTTGCCACGAGGGGATCGAATGGGCGCCTTAGTTGTACATAGCGCAGCAAGCAGCCTTATGTTCTCGGGTATAAGGCTGTGGGTCTAGAATTAGGTGACGGTTAGGCAATTGTCACAAATCAGTACAAGTTGATGGTCTGCTCAAGTGTAATTTGGTGAACAGCTTGGTCACATCAAGGCGAGGCTAACATTCCGTTAGGGCTTTTTTAGCGTGTCGATTAATGTCAACGAATTCACTTGGTGACTTCAGGGAAGTAAGTATCGGTACATAAGTGTGAGCCCAAAGACCTATTCAGTTTTCTTGGCAAAGATGGTAAGTCGGGAGAGAACATTTGTGAAATGATAGGACCAGAGGGTTACCCCGGTTTCGTGTGTTTTTTACGTTCCCGTAAAATAAGTCCCGGCTAGGATTCACCGTGATTCCTACTCAGAACCTTGTCACCTGTGGCCGGTTGTTTGCTGCGTCAATAAGTCATTAGCCCTCGCGTTTCAGTTTTCCTCTATGGGTTACTGAGATCTTTGTAAACTTTGATCATCCATCAAAGAAGTGTCTATTTTTGTAAGTATCACTTTATTCTAGATGACGTATGTTTGGATTTGTCTGCCTTTCCTGTATTGATATCTGAGTCCTTTTTCAATTCCCTTGGCTGCGCGTAGTAACCATCGCTGAGTGAGCGCCGTCCTGGCCGACTCCCTGCTTCTTCGTAGCTCTATCACCGCCATAAGCCTGCACTTGATGTTCGGAATTGATGTCGATCTTGCCTAATGGTGCGTAGGATACTACTGCTTGATACTAGAAGTTCCAATATGCTTTCTCTGGATCTGAATCATATTTGGGGGTGGCTACTTTTTGATTAATCCAAGGCTCAAGAAAATCCTTATTGATCTTCAAGAAAATTCCTTTCCGTTGTCAAATTCACGAAAGCCTGCGGGCGGAGCCTAGGCAGTGGTACACACCCACCATACAACCTGGCACAGCATCTTCTGTGTTCGGTTCGGTGACATGTCGATGATGCTAAACCGACTCACGGTCCAGGGCATCGGTCGTTTTTCTCTTCAAGTCGTCGTTTATCATTCAGCTGATATATTTCGTGTTTGCATCTGCAGTCCTGTTCGGAAGAGACTTGACCAGCGGTTTTCTTCTCCGCTTAGCTGGTTTTCCCAGTAGTTTACGCCGAATTCGAATGGTAACTTCTTACGTCGTGTTTGCTTCGTTGGTGAACTCGTAACATTAAGTGAAAGGTCGGAAGCAGATTATTATGTAAACATTCTCGATTAAACACAACCCCGGAAAATGGCGTTAATCACTTTTTGTTTGGTGTTCTCAAGTTTTCTATTATATTCTTTGCTTACTGTTGAAATGTTCTCTGAGGATATTATGTTACAAAAAAGAATATTAAAATGTTTGAGATCATTCATCATTAATAGGTTCAACGGCGTTCGTCAAATTTCAATGACATTATCAATTTGACTGATATTTCTGTTGTTCGCTAGGCAATACAAGTAATTAATCAAAATTCATCAGCGACACTTTCTAGGGAGCTTCAAGTTTGACAATCAATGCTGCAAAAACACAGTAACCATACAATGGGGCCCCTCAAATAATACTTATTTTACATATTACACAATTTGACTTTAAACATTCTTTTAACATCTTGTTAACATGTTTTAACTCTAAAATAAACTTTACAACATCTCAATATCGCTTAAACATTACACACATATTTGCTAACCTAATCAGTACAGTATCTAATATTCCTACATGAAAACTAAATAACGCCAACCATTCCATTCATACAATGAACATACAATAATTTCGAAAAGACCACAACTGCTCACAATCGCACATTGTGAGGCAGCGGACCATCATAACCATTTGCAGTGTTCCCTCTAGCATTTACTTGTGGGGTGTTTTGATTTTGCGAGTCTAGTTCTAAAAAATAACCGCTTTCGACGGACTTGAAGTCGCGTCCTATCAGAGGTGACGGTGAGAATGCGCGTAGTTTTCTGGTCATGTCGTTCGGAGAGGGTTGCGTCATCCGATCACCTTTCGGTTCCACGTTTTCTTGGGCCGCCGGTTTGCAGGTGCTAGTTTTATGCGTCGATGAGGGAGGTATGGTGGTCAAACCAACATAGCTACTTTTGAGGAAGAAGTGCACAGTCTCCTTTGGTCATTATGTAAAAGTAATAACTACGTCTGGCTTTGCTTCAGTAGGCATGGATCATCGGTAGGGTTATTGGACATAATACATGTTAGCAGTAGTGGCGCCGTGCGGTAATAGATCATATAAGTTTGCCAGTTCCATCCTGTCTGTTTTGTCGGTATAGCAGTTTGTTTTTGATGATGTTTTCTCCAAAACCTTTTCATCTGTTTAATTTCCAGCCGCATTCATTGTGTTCTTGTAATACAGCTTATGTGGTCGTGGCACTGTTGGGCTTTGGCGTTGTTGTTTTGTTTGCATGTATTGTTACGTGCATGGCGTAATTATGGTTGTCCGATCATTTTAGAATGCCGGGTACGGGTGGGTCTATTTGCTCCCCAGTGCTAGGAGTATGGGCTCCCCATTAAGGTATGTTATTGTATCGCTTGGTCAAGCTTACATGGGCTGGGTTGGAAAGCAAAGGTCTTTAAGACAGATGACGCCGCCGCACTATATATCTGTTAGATATAAATCGAGACGAATATCCGGTGGAGTTCCAAATAGTGACAGCAACATCTGGCCGGCACTGCGGTCACGCAAACCCCTGCAGACTCGAACTTAGTCTTTCTATTCTACAGTAGAAAGAAGCCTCCAAAATAAGGATAACTTCTTAGATGTAACCGTGACTCAATCAGAAGGTGCCTTCTGCTACTACCGGTTTTGTAGAAAACCAACTGATTCCTGGAAAACTGTCCTAAGTGCCAAAGAGTGAATGTCCGGACAGTACAAAGAAGCAGTCATTAGGCCTATGTACACAGGGCATTCAACGCACTGCTCATCCTGCCACACTAGTTCACCAAAGAACTCGCAACACATAACAGATGTAGCAAATAACCACTACCCCGGCAATCCTATGATCGAACAACCAAAATACGCCATGCACTAGACCATTAATACATGCAAAAAACACAACGCCAAACCCAACAAGTGCGCACGAACACATAAGCTTGTATTACAAGAACACCAATGATGCGCGGGCGGAAAACATGAAAAGGTTTTTGAGAAAACAGTCATCAAAAACAACTGTATACCGACAAACAGACAGGATGAACCTGGCAACTTAATATTATCTACCGCACGCCCACTACTGCTAACATGTTATGTCCAATAACCCTTAGCGTGACATGCTCCTCCACTGAAGCACAGCCAACAGAGTCATACCTCCTTTACAAGTACCCAAACGAGACTGTGCACCTCTCTTTCCCACAACTCGCTATTTTGGCTTTCGACACCCACCTCCCCCTCAGTCGACGCGAATACTATGCAACCTGCAAACCGGCGGCCCAAAAACTCACACCGAAAGGTATCATGACGCAACCCTCCAGAACACGAACACTGAAAGGAAACACGCGCATTCCACCGTCACCCTCTCGATGAGACGCCGACTTTCAAAGTCCTCGAAAGCGGTATTTATTAGCGAGAGCCTAGACCTCGCAAATCAACACCCCAAGTAATGCTAGCAGGCACACTGCAACTCGTACTGATGGTCGCTGCTCACCCATGTGCCGATATTGTGCCAGCTTTGTTCTTCAACATTAATTTATTTCCAATTGTACTGCAATGTAATGCTTCTGGCGTTATTTAGTGTTTCATGCTCAGGAATTGGTTAAGATACTGTACTGAATTAGGTTAAGCAAATGTGTAAGAATGTTTAAGCGATATTTAGATGTGAAGTTATTTTCGAGGCTCAAAACATGATAACAGAATAAAAGAATAGTATTAATGTCCAATTGTGTAATAGTGGTAACAGAACGTATTCATTGACCCATTGTATTAGTGTACTGTGTTTCTTTGCAATTGAATTATGGGTCACCTTGAAGCTCCCTACAAAGTGTCGCCATGAATTTTGTAATACATCTACTTGTACTTTTAGGGCCGCCCGCGACCCAACAAATATCAGTCTTGAATATGTCACTTCGAATTTCGACGCCTCCCGAAACCGCGTTGACACTATATAATGCTAATACTCTCAAACCATTTAATATTCCTTTTATGAGTACAATGAATATCCTCCAGGAACAATTCAAATGAAGAGAATATATAGCAAAACTTGAGAAACACCACAAAAAGCTGATTAACGCATTTTCCGCGTTGTGTTTAACATCATCCGCAGCATGGTTCAATACATAATCTGCTCCGACTTTCCAACTATATATCATATATAATATACTATATATACCTCATCACTACTCCTATACTATTATCTGATGACTATTGAACTTAACACAAAAGGCCCCAATAACCCTTTGAAAAAGGAAGTCTTTTATACGACGGGTCCATCAGAAACAATAATTCGGCATCTCGGCTGCAGCAATATTTGTCGTCAATGCCGAATACGGACTAGTACAACAGTAATAGGCGGTCACAGAAGTGTGATTTTGACAGTTTGGGGGGGAGGGGCAAATCCAAAATATCGCATAATTCCCTGAAACCTCTCCGGATTTCGCTTGCTTATGTATCAAATTAACTGATTTAAACAAACTTTCTCTAGTAAAAGTTGCTTAGTTTTACGACAAAACCATCAGGAAAATATGTCCAATTTGCGCCGATTTTGGGTGGTTCTGGGGGGGCCATGGCCTTTGGCCCCCCCCGGATCGCCCTTGCACAGTTAGGTGAGAAAAAAAAACAACAACAGCCGCCTCTATTCTCAAACTATCACACGGCGATAACAGCCTACTGAGAGCGACTGCACCCCTCGCCACCCGACGGCGACGGCAGCTGGGGGCTCGGCTGGGGGCTCGGGTGGGGAGGGGGAGGGGGAGGAACATGAGTGTGAGCAGGTGTGTGGAGCGTCGGTCACGTGAACTTGGACCAAGGATTCCGCTTGCATTGAAACTTGTTATTATTTATTTATGAAATGGATACAAATAAATATTTACCACCATCAATTATACCACTACCAATTACTGTTATTATTTATTTATGAAATGGTACAAATACATATTTACCACCATCAATTATAAGTATGAATCATTGAGTTTCTTTGAGAAAAAAAAATGGCCTGGATAAAGCAATGAAAAATCATTCAATACAAAATGTACAGATTTCCCATTGTTTTCCCATTGCAGCGAAAACGCTACGGAACCAGAACTGAACTGGTGTTCGGTTATGGCGTTCGTTCCTCCACGTTCCAGCGCCGCGGTGCCCTGCCGCCAGTGCCAGGGTAACTAGACACGTGACGGCCAGTGCCGCGTCACGGTCATCAGGCGGCACCAGTGCCAGGCGCTGCTTCAAGTCGAAAAGCAGTTTTCGATTGGGTTCAGGAAGGTGCAGAGTAGGGCGCCAGCTTTTTCTACCTCGGTGTGTCGCCAGCGTCTCCGTCTGCCGGATGGGCCGGGAGCGTTGTCCATGACAATTACAGCCGGGCTCCTCCTCCCTAGGATGACCCGACAGAGTTTCCGAGATACAGCCGGAACCGCTCCGCGTCTTCTCCGCCCCCCTTTATCCCCCTCAACAGAGAAGGTTATCCCCCTTCCTTTGCGCACCCCACGTAATATCATGGTACTGTTGGTTCCAAAATAAGCGTCCCGCTGGGTTGAATGGCACAGCAGTAAAAGGGAATATTCCGCATTAGGAAAAGTATGTGGAATGATGGAGATGAGTGCCACTCATCTGAGCACTCATCTCCATCACTCCAAATACTTTTCCCAAGGCGGTATATTCCCTTAAACTGCTGTGCCGGCCAACCCAGCGGGACGCTTATTTTGGAACCCAAGTCGGCTTTGTAAGTCGAACAGCAGTTTTCGATCGGGTGCAGAAAGGGCGAGTTTAATTAAATGTGTTGTCGAAGTGTTAAAAGGGTGTCTTAATTCGAGTGTGCCTGACGGTATGATTGCCCTATGCCACGTTCAGTAGAACAGATGCCGATTCGCATAAAGAAAAGGTGTATTGAGCGCTGACTGCCACCGCCACCGGTGGTAAAAGCGAAATAGTTGCATACATATGTAACGATCTGTAACAAACGACTGGTAACCGTGAACATGATTTGAAAGCAGCAGGAGACAGAAGTCGGAACGACTTTTCCACACATAAGTGGCCCCTTAGAATCTGGGAGAGATGGCTTGGATGGTCCTGGCCTGGTCCCAACTATAAGAGCTCTTCGGTCCAGCAAGCTGGGTGCCGCTGGATACGTCTGGACGCTTCCGGGTGCCGATGTCCACGTCTTTGCGTTCGCGTCACCTTTTTTCGGAAGTCGGCAGACTAGCTAATCATGATGCCCGCTCGACAGTTAAGAGTGGGCCCTGGGTCGAGCAATTACCGCCAAGGAGATCCTCTGCAGACATTTAATGCATAATGTTTCACATTTATATAAACGATTGGGTATCATACGTTGCTACGTCGTTATACGTTGGTGGTGTTTCGTGTTGGCGGGCGGCGATTGCGGGCGGCGTTGCCGATATTGGGCGTTTGCGGGCGGCGTTGGCGGCGTTGGCGACGTTTGCGGGCGGCATTGCGTTTGCGGTATTGGCGTTGGCGGGCACCGTTGGCAGTATTGGCGTTGGCGGGCGTTGTTTGCGGGCGGCGTTTGCGGTATTGGCGTTGGCGGGCGGCCTTGGCGGTATTTTGCGTTGGCGTGCGGCGTTTGTTGCGCATCGCGCAATGCAGGCCCTCTAGTAGTACTGTGAAAAGCACCGGCCAGCACGAGGCTCCAACTTTGCGTTACATGGCGACGCTCTAACCAATGGAGCTAACCAGTCGGGTTCATAGAGATCTTCTGTTCATATAAGATCTCTGCCTGTGTGACACAACCCCGAGCCACGTTCTGGCTTGGGCGCAGGTCGCAGTGTCTCGCGTGGAGCGGCCGAACACAACAAAGCCCTTCACATATTATCTTTGTTTGGTCACTATATTATCGTCAGTCACCGACTGTACGGGAATCGTCAGGGAGAGGACTCGGCAGTAATCCATGACTCGGCGACTAAAATGCAACGGCGTAGAAAAGACACGAGAAAAGGCTACTTTCCACTATATTCTCCTGGCGAAGGACATAGCAGATTGTTCGGTGAGCGCTCGGTACAAAGTAGACAAGGACTAGATTGTGGTTGATGCGTAACCATAAGCCTATTGTTGTTCATCCATCGGAGGACGGCCATCTTTTAATTTTCATGAACGCCGCCAGTGTAATTATCGACCAAAACAGATCTGCCACACCACTTCATTCGGTTAGAAGCCGACTCGTAAGCTCAACTCACATCCTCACACGTTTGACCGAAGGCGGAACCACTACAACGTGTCGGCACAGGACAGCGCTGCACGCGTGCATCTATATATTGTACAAAACCATAAATACAAAACGGCAACATTTGAGACACAGCAGCAGCACCGTCATTTCTTCAGCACAATCTTTGGCCATGTGACAAAATGGACGGAGGGGGGGGGGGGCAGACAAGCAGGCAAATAACCATACTAATCTCCTAATCTATTGCCCCTTTATCATCAATAGTATATATCTCAAACAGGCTTATCTAAAAGCAGATGCGGTTGGGTAGAGCAGCTTCATTTACGATTCTCCGTTGCCAATTAACACAAGCGTCATCGGTATCTCTAGGATAAGCGCCAGCTATCCCGCCCGTTCAGTCAAGGCTTTTCAACGTTGTCAAGAACACTGGGTGACTTGCGTAGTGTTCTTTTTTCCCCTTTTTCTTTTCTTTTATGGCGGAGTGCGCTGCTTCCTCCGGGAGCCGGTGGTTGTCGAGCTAAAGTTATGACCTGATGCATCAGCATGGTAAGTCACTCGTGAGGAACGAGCACAGCATCAGATGCGGCAAGTAACACCCGTGAGTAGCACCAGCAATCGATTGCGACTCAAGTATAATACCATTGTGAGACCCAGACAGCATTCAGTGGGCAACGTAACAACCTCGTGAGACAGACGCATCAAGGATCGGAAGATAAACACATCGTGACGACGCACAGCATCAGATGCGGCCAAAGTAGACACCTGTGAGAAGACAGCATCAGATGCGGCCACGTAACACCTCGTGCGACAGACAGCATCAGATGCGCAAACTAAACACCTTCGTGAGCAGACGCATCAGTGCGGCCAAAACGTAAAACACTTCGTGAGACAGACGTCAGATGCGGTCCAAACGTAAAACCTGTAGACAGACAGCGGCAGATGCGGCCAACGTAAACCCCGTATGAGACAGGACAGCATCAGTGCGGCAGGTAAACTCGTGACAGACAGCATCAGATGCGGCCAAACGTAAACACCTCGTGGACAGGCAGCATCAGTGCGGCAAACTTAACACATCGGGACAGACCAGATCAGATGCGGCCAAACGTAAACCTCGTTGAGACAGACAGGTCAGATGGGCCACGTAACCCCGTGGACAGACAGCATCAAGATGCGGCACGAAAACCCTCGTGAGACGACGATCAGTGCGGCAAACGTAAAACACCTCGTGAGGACAGACCAGCATCAGTGCGGCCAACGTAAACCACATGTGAGACAGGACGCATCAGTGCGGGACAAGTAAACTACGTGAGCAGCAGCATCGATGCGCCCAAAAGTAAACACCGTGAGATAGACAGCGTCAGATGCGGCCAAACGTAACCACTCGTGAGACAGACAGCATCAGATGGGCCAACGTAACACCCGGGAAGACAGATCAGATGCGGCCACGTAAACACTCGTGAGGGACAGACAGCAATCAGATGCGGCACCACAACGTAAACCACCTCGTGAGATCAGCAGCTCAGAACCTGCGCCAAACGTAAACACCTCGTGAGACAGACAGCATCAGATGCGGCCAAACGTAAACACCTCGTGAGACAGCACCAGATCAGGAAAATCATACCACTCTAGGAGCGAAACACAACAGTAAAACTGCATAAAAATTCATATTTTTTTGGGAATAACAAAATGAAGGCAAACTATGAATATGCTGTTTGCCCAGACGCCATAATGATATGGAATGCTCCTAGTATCATGCAGTAGCTTCACCACATTTACTTGCACATTTAACCGTGTCATTAAACATCCGCATACCTGTCTGGCTTCACGGTCGCCATTTCTGGACTATTTCAATATAATTAGGAAATATGATGCACTTCATATCGTTGTTTTCTAAAGGGATCGAGCCACCTCCGGAGGATTTTTAAAAAGCAACTTAAATGAATGGTGGGAATTAACAATCATGTATGATCTTGCTTACGCAAACTTGCCCTAAAGCAATGTATCAGCAATTTTTTTTTCTGACTCAAAAACGTTGGTGTGCCAGCTGTGCTCAGCACTAAATTCAAGATGGCCGCTCTCATCCTGTTTTGGCGCAACTGTTACGTGTCCAAGTAGCGTGCCCAAAGCCGAAGCCTACGAATTCGCCGAGACTTGACATTTAAAAGTATATCTGTGTTATAAGGTAACACCATTTAACTTTTACGCCCAAAGTCGAGCCATAGCCATTCTTGCTGTTTTGATAATGAAAAAAAAACATGACTGTTGACAATATAATTCACTGCATACACATTTTAATTGTAAAGTTCACTGACCGAATGGTGATGTTGAGTATGCAATATTCAAAAGGAAATTAAAGTATGCAAAGAAGTGATTCAAAATAGCGAGAAGGCGACTCCAATTTTACGCAAGCCAATCATTGGCGGTGTTAATGTATTTTTTTATCTAATGAGGGGAGTTCGGGAACCTGACTATGCGGGTGAAATTGGACACGCTTTATCTACCGATACACACCAACAACTATATATTGACCCACGAGGCGACTCTCCCGTTAACGTAAAAATCAAATGTATATCTCCATGTCAACCTATGCATTTGGTAAAACCCGTTCTTCGCAAATGAACGAAAGATTCCACTATAGTTCAGTCCAGCCTGATGAGCATTATCACACACAGCTGAGAGCTGAAGCTGCGGCTTCCGGCCGACCACTACCTGCGTGTCCCCACCTGCGACTGGAGGACCTCTCGTTTGGACTGTTCGTTGACCAGCTCATTCTCGAGTGTGGTGAGACGCGCCCTCAGCTCCTCCGATCCTGACGACGGCTCGCCCGCCGCCGCCGGCGTGCCCGCAGCTGCCGGAGGCTCCGAGCACGACGACTCGCCGGTCGGAGCCGGCGTGCTCGCAGCTATCGGTGGTGTCCTGCGGCATCACAAGCATACCACAAACATCAAACATCACAAACATACCAGCTGTGTCACAGGGGACGGGTCTAACTATGTCCTGCAGCATCACAAACATACTCAGCTGTGATCCACAGGGACGTTCTAAACTATGGTTCCTGCCCCGGTCTATCACAAATCTACCAGCTGTGTCACAGGGGACGGATCTAACTATGTCCTACGGCATCACAAACATACCAGCTGTGTCACGGGGGACGGATCTAACTATGTCCTGCGGCATCACAAACATACCAGCTGTGTCACAGGGGACGGATCTAACTATGTCCTGTCAGTATCACCAACTACCAGCTGTGTCATACAGGGGACGGATCTAATACTTATGTCCTTGCAGCTATCACAAATTCATAACCAGCTGTGTCACAGGGGACGGATTAACTATGTCCTGCGCATCACAAACATACAGTCTGTGTACAAGGGGACGATCTAACTTGTCCTTGCTCTGGCATCACAATACTACAACCAGCTGTGTCACAGAGGCGGATTCTAATATGTCCTGCTGGCTCTACAAACAATACCAGGCTGGTGTTCACAGGGGGACGGAATTCTAACTATGTCCTAGCGGCACATAAAAATACCAGCGTGTCACAGGGGACGGATCTAAACTTGTCCTGCAGCATCACAAAACATACCAGTGTGTCACATGGGACGGAATCTAACTCGGTCTGCGGTATCAACAAACATACCAGCTGTGTCACAAGGGACGGATGAAACTATTGTCCTGCAGCATCAAAACATCCAGCTGTGGTCACAGGGGAACGATCTACCTCTTGTCTGCAGCATCAAAATTTACCAGCTGTGTCACAGTGGGGACGGATGTTACTACTGTCCTGCGGCATCACAACATACAGCTGTGTCACAGGGACGGATCTAACTATGTCCGCGGGACATCACACATACCAGGCGTTGTCACAGGGGACGGGGACACAGGGGACTATGTCTCACTCATGTCTATGATCATAACCTGTTGACAATTATTAAGTAGCAACCAGTAAAACAAAGAGCATCTTTGCGTACCAGGGCTGGGTGGGGCGATGGCGGAGCGTCTCACCTGTTATCGGGCAGGTAGGGGAGCACGGCCCGCGTCGCCGTGTCCACCAGGGCCTGCCAGTCAACCTGGCCGGCCGGCAGCGGCACGGCTGACGGTGGCGGCGCAAGGTCCGGTCCCTGGCTGGCAGTCCGGACCACCTGCGCCGGCCGGGCGGTGGTCAGCAGCACGTTGGTCTCCACCTCCTCCAGGGGGCTCTCCCGGCTACTGGAGACGCCCGAGCCGGCACCGGCGCTCAGGCCTGGCGCCAACCCCGAGCTCAAGTCCGCCGCCGCGCCAGGGAACGGCCCAAGAGAGTCGGCCTCAGCCAGGATCCGCTGCAGCTCGGTCTGCAGGTAGCCTCCACTGGACGCGCGCCGGCCGGCAGCCGCGCGCATGCGCACTTCGGCCAGGCGCGGGCTGTCGGCCAGGCGCGGGCTGCCCGCCTGGCTCCTGCCGCTGGCTGAGGACGGTGTGGACGCGTCGGCGCGCAGCCGGCGCCGCAGCGTCGGCGACAGGCTGTGTGCGCTGAGCTCGTCCTCACTGCGAGAGGCGAGCGGGCGCCGGCCGGGCAGCTCGCCGCTCTCTATACTCTGCTGGCTGCCGGTGTGCTGGTGGCGAGGCCGGCCCAGTGGACCGGTCAGCGGGTCGCTGATGGGATCAGTGGCCGGAGGCCGGCCGCCCAGCTGGCTGCTGCTCGATGAGTGGCCCAGGCGGTGGCCGAGCGCGCGATTGCTGCGGCTGCGACCCAGCGGACTGCAGCCGCCGCCCGAGCTCAGGCACTGGTCGCTCTCCGCGTGGCTCAGATGCGCAGAGCTGAGACGCGTCAGGCCGCGACCTCCGCTCAGGTCGGTGCTGCTGCGACTGTTGGCTATCCGCCGTGTGGCCGGACCCCCGCTGCCGCCACCACCGCCGCCACCGCCGCCGCGTTTAGACCGCACACTGCCACTGCTGTGAGCGACGGAGCCGGACGACTGGCCCCGGCTGGACGGCTGCTGTGGCGCCGCCGTCTGCTGGCGGCCGGCCTTGCTCGCAGCCTCACCTCTGGTGCTGACTGGGCGCTGATCGAGTATGTCATAGCCGCTGCGGTCGCTGCCGCGCTGGCTGGCTGTGACGCTGCGAGAGCTGCCGCCGCCGGCCCTCACACTGCCGCCATGGCGAGCGGGACTACCACCGGGATAGGTGGCGCCACTGCTGAGCCGCCTGCCGCCGCTTGGCGCCTCCCCGGGGCCGCCGCCGGCTTTAGCAGAGCTGGCGGCTGATTTAGCGCCGCCCTGGTGCCGCGGGCTGGAGGTGTGGCTGGAGCGGCCGTCCGGGCCGGCATGGCGACCTGTGATGTTGTCAGTGCTGCTACTGAGGCCGGCCGGCGGGCCGCAGAGCTGCTGCTGCTCGCCGCTCCGTGAGCTCGCCTCGGCCGCCGGCGAGCTATGAGCCAGCGATGGGCTCTGGACGACCGGAGAAACACCTGCCAGGCAGCGGCCTTGTCCCTGTGGAAGAAGCAGCAGGCTGAGTCTGTGGGAGCTGTCAGGAGTTTTAGGGCGGCACAACTACGTGACGCCAATCAGCAGATTGATGACACGTTCTTTGGACACATGATATGTGACGTCATATGTGCCACATTAATGTTCATATGGAAAAATGTTCGAAGGAATGATACCTGATTAGTAGCATGGTTAATACAACATAATTCAAATTTTACCGACCTCGTCTTATATTCTATTGTATCCTTCCCATGCGAATTGACATATCCTTCACATGTTGATGCGGCCCGGTGTGCTATCTGGGATTTGACCATCCAGTCTCCACTCACCGGAATATAAAGCTCGACATCGGGATCGGTGAGGTAGGTGGACTTGGAGTTGTTGTTTTTCGCCTCCATCAGGATACCGCAGTTCATGGAGGCCAGCTCAATGTAGGCAAACGCCTCCTTGCGAGGGCCCTGTCCCTGTCGAAAACAATGCGCGTTGTAGGACAGCTGAAGATGCACGCAATGCCTAGGACTGCCACCATTGGTCAGTACTTTCAGCCCGGCGTCAGTTTTACCATAATTCTGAGAACATTCTTTGTCGTAAGGGCTACGCACAATGCACACAATAATTTACTAATAACGGACTTTTCAGGAGACAATCCGACTTCAAAACCCAACCTACATCCGACATCATCATTAGGCTACTCGCTGTAGCATCTCTCGAATCTCGACCTTGGTTAATGAGTCATCGGGCATATGCAGATACGCCATATGTATGTACAGCCGGTCTATTATGTATCTTCCCCTTTTAGTTTCTAAAACTCGTCTAATTTCTCTTCTGCGTACATGAAGGACTGATTTAAGGGAACATGTTGTACCTACCTAAGTAGGTACCAGATGTTCCCTTGTATCAGTCCTTCATGTACACAGAAGTAAAAATAGATGAGTTTTAGATACTTAAAAACGGAAGATACATAACAGATCGGCTGTACATACATGAGGCCCATCTGGTGCCCACAGCGTACCCACCTGCAGCGGCTCCAGCGGCCGGGGCTGCAGACTGGCCGGCGCCGCGTAGTTACTCGTCTGGCCGCTATCCAGGGGCGCGTCCAGGCTGCGGCCGGCAGGCAGCCGCTGACGGTGGCGGAGTGGCAGCGGCGGCGGCGGCGGCTCGGCCTCGTCCAGCCAGCGCTCGGCTGAGCCGCTGGACGTGCTGCTCATCGTGCCGCCGGCCAGGGTGGAGCGGCCGCTGCCGCCGGTACCGTATCCGGAGCTGACGACGGACGGCGGCGGCGGGGAGGCGCCGGGCCGGCTGCTGCCCGACTGCTGCTGCTGCCTGGAGGCCGGCTGCCGGGCCCCAGCTGTGCCGCCCCCGCCCCCCAGCACGTTCTCGTAGTCTGACGGCGGCGGTGGCGCGCCGCAGGACGGGAACGCGCACCCTCGGCGGGCGCTGCCGTCGGCACTGGCCGGCAGCACCACCAGCGACACGGCCACAGAGCTCTTCAGCAGGTCCGACATCTGGTCGTGGCTCATCGAGCAGACTGGGATCTTGCAAATCTGGGCGGAAGGGACGATTGCTCAGTTAGTGTGTTGCTAATTTGGCAGTTAATAGAGGGAAATGGGGTCCGCGAGCTTTTGCTATTCAGTAGTTGGATGTCAGTTAATATTACAATTGAGGTAGTTCTTGCTGTTTTAGCGTATTATTAGACGGTCACAAAGTATTGGCTTCTCAGTACATCATAACATGGCCATACAGTCCACCATAAAGACCTATAAAATTATAAATCCTTTTAATCTCATATTTCCATAAATAACTATTGTGTGTGTGGTGTGTAGATGACCACGCTAAGCATTTATGGGTCTGCTGATCCTTATACACCCTAATGTTCTCACCTTCGACATTTCATGGGTGGTGTCCTCTGCGACTTAGGTGCTTAGTCCCACTAGACCAATGCGCGGCGAAGCATAGTTTATCTGCCCCTCTCACTATGTCTCAACCTCCGGACTTAAAGGTAGGGCCCCTATGCAGGATGTGAAGGCTTCTGCGCCTGCCAGGCGGGGGCTGTCCATCACTTAATATGTCTCATCCTACGTCATAATCGGTGGACTCTCCCTGTGCTTGAGTGACCTGCCTGCAGCGGGTGCATTGGTGTATCAGTCAATCTCAGTTCTCTGACTCGTCTCAGCCTGTACTATCGGAGTAGCCCATAGCTGATAGTGGCTGCCTGCCAGGCGTGGGCTGTCCTATCACTATGTCTCACCATCGCTATTGGTGTGAGCCCCCTGATACTTGAGGCACGGCCTGCCACAGGCGGGAGCGGGGCCTCTAAAAATCACATACAACCACTCAATAGTTCTCACCTCGGACTATGGTGTTCCCCCTCGGTCTCGCCGGGCCCGTAGTTGGATAGTCCACCAATCACCTTATCCTCACCCTCGTATCCCATTATTAGATGATTGGCGCTCCATCATTGTCCCAGGATGGGCCGGGCTGCCTGTATAGCGGGGGCATGTCCCATCACTACTCTCCACACTCGACTCACTGCGTTATGGCCCCTGCCTGAGGGCCTGTCCTCGTCAACCGAGCATATGGCTGCTGCGCAGGCCAAGTTATCAACCTCCGGTCGCTGCACCCAGCCTCAATCTGAACTATTACCCGTTGGTGAAGAGTGTCGCATAGGATTGCACCGAGCGACTGGTGGTTCCGCCCGCCAGTTACCATTCTCCTGAGAAGGAAAGACGGTCAACACCAGCTTTGACCACAGACGTTTCCCGATTTACGCGCGAGTGGCGATAAGGCGTCAGATGTGCTCTCAGAAAGCGGTCTCCGGTGTCTTTTGGTGCTTAACAATGTTTTCACTGCTTAGGACCCCGCGTTGCAGCGCGTGTCTTGCGTGTTAGTCGGCGGGCCTGCAATGGTCGCGCCGAGGCAGTCACTGATTCGGTAGTGTAAATCACTAATCACATGGTCACCACCAACTACCCATAAGGTAGTACATACTTCCTAAGGTACCCTGCATGCTTTAGACTTTTCGCATGAATCCTAACCGCAGTATCAGGTCCGATAGCGCTTTGACATTTCGAGAATACGAAGTTAGATGAGTTGCGTCCTGGACACCGAAAGCTTACGGTGTAATCTTCCGAGTTTATCTACGTAATAGACAACGCTCTTTTGCATCACGAGCTATGATAACCTCGACAGTTGAAACTAATGATAGGTGGCCACTGTACCCCAGAGTTTTTCCAGAAAAATTATATGTTCTCCGAGAGTTCTGTGTATCAGTGGAACGTATAGACAGAAAGACAAGGGATCGGGCAAGTGTCTATGTGAAAACCTCAGGCTGGGACAATATTCAAAGACAGATCACAGACGCCCGCGTTTCGGATTTTGATTTCGACACGTTTTGAGAGACATACGAGTTAGGACTTGGGACCATACCTGTGACGGCCAGATAGACAGAGGACCATACCTGTGACGGGCAGAGACAGAGGGTCGTACCTGTGCCGGCCAGATATGATCCTATGTCATCTGACAGAGGGGGGGGGGCGTACCTGTGACGGGCAGAATGACATTCCTCATGCCACATGAACAAGGGGGCCATATAAACTGAGAGTCGCAGCCTCAAGTGCGGACGGGCCGCCCAGTTCGCGCGGCGATCTCTGCCGCTCTTCGGTATGTCCGTGTGTTCGTCCTGCGGCGATGCAAGCCACCACTCACATTCGCCCACGTAGATGTAGGTTACAGCGCAGGGCTGCTCGCGGACGACAAACGGGACAGCCATGGTCAGCGCGGTTCAATTCTTAACAAGGCCGAGTAGATCGTACCACAAATTATATGCCGTAGTACGCATATTGGTTGCAGCGGTTCCTGAAAACGTTCTGTAACCCGGGATCGAGCCAGCAGGAAACCTCTGTAACCCCGGATCGAGCCGTGAGAAACTTCCTGTAACTAGGATTGAGACAGAGAAACCTCTGTAACCGTGGATCGAGCGGAGATAGAAGGACAGAAACTTCTGTACCCGGTGATCGAGCCGGAGAAACTCTCTAACCCGTGTGAACAAATGCCGTCGAGAGCTTCTGTAACTAGGGATCGAGCCGGAAGGAAACTTCTGGTAAACCCGGGGAATTCCGGAGAAAATTTCTGTTAAGTAGGGATCGAGCCAGAGAAACCTCTGTTAACCCGGGTATCGAGCCGGATGGAGTGAGAAGATTCTGTAATTAGGTGATCGAGCCGAGAAACTTCTGTAACCGGGATTCGAGCCGGAGAAAACTTCTGTACCCGGGATCGAGCGGAGAAACTTCTGTAACCCCGGGTCGAGCCGTGAAGAAAGAACTCTGTTAACCCGGGATCGAGCCGGGTAGAAATTTTGTAACCCGGGATTCGACCGAGAAGAGAAACTTATGTAACGTAGGATCGAGCCGGAGAACTTCTGTAACCCGGGATCGAGCGGAAGAACTTCTGTACTAGGGATCGAGCCGGAGAACTTCTGTAACCCGGGATCGAGCGGAGAAACTTCTTTAATAGGGATCGAGCCGGGAACTTCTGTAACCCGGGATCGAGCCGGGAGAAACTTCTTCATCAAGCGGGATCGAGCCGGAGAACTTCTGTAAACCCGGGATCGCAGCCGGAGAAACTTTCTGTAACTAGGGATCGGCCGGTGATGTTCTAGTATATCTAGTCCAGCGTTCTCATCGACTGAGCTATTTGCGAAAATGAGCTGCAATAATTCCACACGCCGTGGTTGGCTAAGTGCGGCATTCTTAAGCACTCCATTCACGGGCATCGTACTTTACACATTCACGGCATTTTTGGAAGATGTGGGCCCTGGGCCAATCTTAATTGTCGGGTAGATCAGGGGCACCGGTCAGGACAACGGTCAGTAAGAGTCGGTAAGAAATAACAATTAGCAAGTGGTCAGAAGCAGCGTCACCAGCGTCAGAAGCAGTACCACCATTTTGTTTCGAAGGAATAGTCGCATACGTGCACGTGATATATCATACAACGATATGAATGAAGATCCGAAGAGATTGTGTAACGGTGCCGTGTCACCATACCATTGAAGCCCACCGTACCATGGGGCCTGCGATTGTAAAGCAAGCTGCCGTCCAGTTACATAATTCGTGTGTTAAGGAATGACATTGGTAAAAAGTCGCACGTATAAGCCTCATTGTAGTGCAGATAAGCTCCATGTAAAAGGACATGGAACAGAAACACAACAAAGGACTGTTCAGCGCCACTCGAGATATCATCAGACCTACCTATGGCAGCTCCTGATGTTATCAAGCTGGCCTTGATATCGTCACAAGTCATAATGAAGCAATTTTGGCAACTTGCTCGCGAAAAGGTCAAAGCTTTCGCTTTACCATGTACAACCTCGAGAAGCTTTGTTCAATACCGTGCAAAAGTGCACTGAATCATTCCGTGTGAAGGTGCAGCGGTGGCCCGGCATGAACTCCACACGCGTTTGATGGTTGGTGCAAAGTTTATGTGCTGCTAATGTACAATGCATGTGCAGGAACCCGCAGGTTGCTATGGTACACACTAGGGTCCGGTTTATTTTCTCCTCTAGCGTATGTTTGATGGCGAATTAAGAAACAAACATATAAGCATTCAAACCGCATTACTGAGAGTTTCAAAATTATATATCGACGCATTGGCTCACCTTATCCATGGGTTGCTTTTAAGCAAAAAAAAAACGTTGTTTTCACCGCAAAGCGCTAAAACGAATTTTCGCTTACAGCTAATAAATAAGGTGAGCCAATACGTCAATATATCATTTTGAAGCTCTCAGTAATGCGGCTTGAATGCGGCTTGAATGCGGGCCGTTTCTTAATTCACCGTCAAACATTCGCAAGAGGAGAAAGAAGCCGGATCTTAGAGTGTACCATAGCAACTGCGGAGGGGGGGGGGGGTATACATAAGCAATGTCGTTGTACTCTGTGAGTTGACTGAGGTGACCAGTGTTGTCCTGGGAGACAGCTCAGAGGGGTCACATTCTCACCCGCTTCCCTGCAGAGTCCAGCCGAGCACGCTGGCTGACGGAGCGGCGAACACCAGCCGGTCAGTGGCCTCCTCCACCAGAACTATCGAGTCGGCCGACACCCCCAGCACGCACTCCACCTGTACAGAGAACACACAGTCAATCTTCTGTTAGCACTCCACCTGTACAGAGAACACACAGTCAATCTTCTGTCAACGTGTATCTGTTCATCGGGGTTACAGTGCGCGACGTCGGCAGCGCGCGCCATTTTGGGCCAATAATCTTTTGTAGCATCCTTGCACAGTCGGAAACACGCATGAGTGAGAGCCCGTCAGCAGGGCTGACACTTTATATCTCATTGGAAGGTCCCCAATGCTAAGCTGAGCACCCCCGCCCACCAACGGTGTTCTGAGCCCCAAATATTTTCAAAAATGCATGCATGACGAAACACGCTTGTCGGTAACATGTCGAAAGGATCATCAAACGCACATCTTTATCATAGACTTTGCCAAAGCATTTGATAAGGTCAACCACAGCCTTCTGGTTCACAAGCTCAACCATCACGATATCCGTAGGATAATGCAATATATTTTTACGAAAGAACAATTTTGTGTGCAATTTTAAGGGACATCAACCAAGTAGTTGCGAGTAAATAAGCCTCTGAAAACCATGTCTACGGTCGGGTCTGGCAGCCCATAAGTATATGTTTTCCCTAGTTGCCGGAAGACCTGGCGTCCGCTCTGTAATTATTACCGGTGCAGAGTTTCCTCACCTCGGAGTTCAATATGAATTTCCACAGAGACGAACAACTGGTGCACAGCTGATGCCAGTGCACTTCCAGTGAGGCTCAACTTTTACCGGATTATTTTGAATGGCTCCACTTCTAACATACCCAAACTGCGGGTGTTCGTTTCACCCAGGTCTCCCATTTTACCCCGCTCTCCCGCACTTCACTGACTTCACCTGTCAGTGGGTGTACCAGCCCGTTGGTTATATAAATCAATAAACAATAAACAAAAACAATAAACTTGAACTCGTCTTCACATCTCCCGTCCAGTATCAACTCATGTCACCCACACCAGCATGAGCAGCGCTCGTCTGTCCTGGCCGGTGGCAGAATCGCATCACTTTGCCGACTGCCGGGCTGAACGTGCGGTGTACCGGCGGGCGTACCTGTTTGGAAGGCGTCTGTTCCTCCACCAGCACCTGCCAGCAGATGGCACCTCGCTGCACCGCGTCAGCGTTGAACCGCGGCCTCGGACGGTCCTTCTTTCTGCTTCCGAACGACATGATGGCTGCGGGAATGATCAGAACGCCAATGATGGCTGCGGGAGCAATCAGAACACAATGATGGCTGTGGGAACAATCCGAACGTCACGATGGCTGCGGGAATGATCAGAACGCCATGCTGGCTGCGGGAATGATCAGAATGCCACGATGGCTGCGGGAATGATCAGAATGCCACGATGGCTGCGGAATATCAGGAAGCCATTGATGGCTGCAGAATGATCACCAGTAAAACGCCGATGTCGCCGGTCAGATCGCAGGCATTAATCCACTTACATGTTTACAGTTCAGGCCGAGGGTTGCCCATGGGACCCAAAACGAACAGTGGGCAAGAGGTAGTTACTGTTTACCGGATTTAATCGGTACTATATTCAAAATGCAGTACCTCAGTCAACATCAGTAATATTAACTGAAAAGACCCATAAAAACATAGATGAAACATACATTACCGATATTGAAAGACAAAACATGTGACATCAGTAATATAGACGAAATAGGGGGTAATATACTCATTCGAAAAGTCTGACTCGTGACTCGATTCATGACTCAACTCTGAGTCGGTTACGCGTCTGGGTCGGAGTAGCCGGGTCGGAAGACTCACAGAACTTTTGCGGCGCGTCCAGCATCGTCTCGGTGAGGTAGTTGGTGGCCAGGTCCTTCAGGTACTCGTGACGAGTCCGCTTCGCCATCGTCATGAACTTCTCCGAGTGGTAGGCGGCGTTCTCGGCGTTAATCACTGCAGTGCACACACGGGTAGTGTGGAGGAGCCGGCGCCGAGCCATCTGCACCACCAGTGTGTTAATGTGCACCGGTGGGCGGTGTGCCGGTGTGTTAATGTGCACCGGTAGGCGGTGTGACAGATCTGATAGTTCAATATGGCGCACCAGGCAGCCTGCGCGGCGATGTGATCGCGTGCGCCGACCGAAAGAAAAGTGAAGATCGTTGAAACCTAAAGTGTTGCAGCGAATAATTTATGTTTCTCTTATTTCTTGATGAAGGTATAGTGGGTCAAGTTGTTTATTGCATACGCTGACTACATTTGATAGTGATAGCCGTTTTCACAGCCTGACTTCTCTTTCTCAGAGGTAAAGGGCCGTCGAGTGAAGTTAACATAACGGCACCTGTTTACAACACTTCCCTTCAGAGCGTTTACACACAGTTTATACATTCGAGTGAAAGTTTACATATGTTTACGCTAAGTTCAGATGAAGATCAGGTCAAAACTTACAACCTTAATAATTTAAATAGAAATACTTGACGCATGATCATAACGCAAGAAATGCATGATCAGTTTCGTCACAGAAATACATCGGTGATGTTCATTCGTCTTTCTCTGGTCATTTAAAACTAAGAAACGTTATATAAAAATGACGCCATGAGTAATGCATATTGCATAAGTACATGGGGAGCCATAACTGTCAAGCATGCTTATACAGTCAAATTACATTTCACTGGATTGGACTGGACCATGGATCCAATGCATTAATTAAATCCACTTCAGTCTATGGTTGTAAGCCTGTGGCCCTATGCACCAGACATGTGCCTGGATCCAGGATCCAGCTGAGATCCGGATATGTGCCCTGTGTCCCGAGATCCACATGGGAAACCAGATCCAGGTACACAATAAGCCGAGGGATCCACAAATATCTCAGATAGGAATTTATATTTGTATTTATGTCTATTATTGAGCTTAAATGAGGCATAATAATACATGACATGTTTTCTGACATTACCAATTTCGACAGAATGCTTGAACAGAAAATATCACCATTTACAATTGTTTAACAACGCTGCAACTAATTGATTTTGGTACGCAGTGGTGAGCGGACTCATCAAGGCTGGAAGAAAACATAACTTTGAACGATGATATTGGGCGACTGAGCGCGAATAAAAACCCGACTCCATACTGTTTATCAAATCCCATTGCTAAAAAACGAAACAAAACACTGTCATACATGGCAAAACAAAATACTGTTCGAACCGTTATCAAAAATCCTTTCGAAAATATTTTATACTTTTTTTTGCTAACGTCAAAACTCAGGTCACCAGAGGTCATCGAAGGTCAAAGTTTCCAGTTTTAGGACATCGCTCCAGAAACCCCAAATATCTCGGAAACAATGCTATCTAGAAACAAACAGTCAAATACAATCGCTAGCCATTTAAATTTGCAATCGATCTAGTTGTCCTCAAATTTGACCTCAGGTCAATAGTTTAGGCTCTAGAGGTCATTTAAGGAAAAAGCGCAAAAAATATTTTCGCAAATAACTTTTTACTTAATAAAGATGACGCAATACTGTTTACACCATCGTGTTGGTCTCGTCATCACACTTACAAATTTGTTAAATTGTATAATGTTAGGTCAACTTAAAAAAAGACCTCAGGTCAAGGTCAAGTGGTGATCCAAGTAGGTCATCTTGCATGTCAGAAGACGTGTCTTGACAAGACAAACGCATTGGTGAAAGTTGCATTTCTCTATCTGCACTATGTCCAGAGTTATTGACGAAAAGGTGTTGGCGACCTTGGATGACCTCAGATGACCCCGTATGGGTCACTGAACAAACCTGCACTTGGAGCATACATAATGTTCTATGATAACATTATCCAGAAGGAAATGGACTGATATCGTCGAAAAAGAAAGCATTTGAATATTTCCCCATTAACTTATAATGGGAGGTCACAAAATTGACCCGACCTCAGGTCACCGATATCACAAAATCCGAGATGAACATTTTTTAGATACTGATGATTGAATGAAATCATAAAAGTTTTATATCGATCCCTTAGAAACTGTGGTCATGGCACGACCGCAAACTTTTTGGGAGGTGGGGTCACTGACCTGACCTGGTGGCCTGACCTAATCGACACTGTAAACTGAATTTTTCGCAAAACTGTGCGGAACGGAATCAATGATAAGTTATGACAAATCTTAGCGGAGCTACCGCGCACCTTTTTTTGTGGTGATAGTTTCGATAAAGACAGGAGGGGGGTGTTCAAACACCCCCCAGCGGGGTCGCGGTTAAACATTATACCAATTTTACGTTTCAAGGAAATTTAGTTTCACCTTCACATGGTTTTTGCACTGAGATAGCAGTTGTGTAGCCCGTGTTGAAAAACCCCTAACTGCAAGTTTTCTGGGCTGAAAGGGCTCTCCAGCCGAATACATTTGACTTTATGTCGAAGCATTGTGGGCCTCACACACCTGGGCAGAGGCTATACAGTAATCCTACGCGACTATACATTCGAATCAGATTGGCTGAGCCACGTTTGATGTTGCGGAGAGTACGCATATAGTTTTGATGAAATTAATAATTTATACATCCTTCTGTCCTGAATCGGCGCGATGCATGGCTATTTTTGACATGAAAAGAAGTTGTATTTGAAAATATAATCAATTTGTGTTTGGCAAAAACAATCCAAGGTGAAATATTTCCTTTAACAGACAGTGCCCCCTTAATGTGGCGAACCTTGGGCGTCACGGTTTTGAAAATCGGGAAAAAGAATGCTGCGCGTTTGGACGTAGTGATCTCGTTTAGTTATCGTAATCGCTGGATCCCACCGCTTTGTATATAAATAGCTTTAATGTTGTGAACATCCCACACCTTGGCGAAATGATATGACTTTCGAATATCGTGAACATTTGACGCTGCGGTTTTGGATACTACATAATGCTACAAGCATTGGATGCTACACCCTTGATGCTTTGAAAGTCTCCCGCATAAACCACTTTTGTCCGCCAGCCAAGAGCGACTGAGGCGGCAGCATCAAAGACTTCCGCCGGCCGAGCGGCACCGGAAACGCTGACTGGCGTGATAAACCAGCTCGGCCACTATTGATTCCCTGCTGGCCTCCCCGGGACCGGGCTCCGAACACTGCCAACCCACCGGCGAGCGGCCCGCGCCCTGGCAGACATGAATGACCGTGATGCCGAGTCCAGCATGTGCTCTCCTCACCTTTGGCATATAGAAACTCGGCGAAGGCCTGCGACTTTGTGAAGGTGGCTGCCTCGGGAATAGGCGGGCCGAAAGGAGGCACGTCCCGGAACCGGTTCACAGCCACACTGCCGGGTCAGACGATGGTAAGACGTCAGGCGGGGGTCTTACACGGGGTCAAACACGGGGTCAGATTGGAGTCGGGTAGGGGTAAGGCGGGATCAGACGGGGTCAAATGGGGTCGGCCCGGAGGCAGGTCAGACACAGGTCACGGGTTCATGTGCAGTCTGTCTTAAAAGTATCGCACATACTGGTCGAGTTCACACTGGGCGGTACCAAAAAGTTTTAGATCCCCTGGGCGACGGACCCCAACACAGCTGACAGGTCAGAGACGGGTAGGGTGAGGTATTCTCGGAAGAGGCCGGACGGGAAGTCACCGGTGACCGAGTCAGCAATGAAGCTGTGTCGGCTGTGTGACGCTGGCTTCTGACGATGACAATTTTTGTCATGTGCTAAGACAACTTACTAAAGTATAGTATACAAATGTAAAACAACTTTATTTTCACTGCGCTCGTTTCAAGGTCAGGTCAGGTCACCAGAGGTCACAATTTATTTCGTCATAATCCGCACAAAAATAGGAACTGGGCCTGGGATGATGTTTCTCACTTCATTGCCATTCAGAAAATGTATGGTTTTCTAGGAATCGCACAATTTATTGTGTCATGCAAGGTGACCTCACGAAAATGTCGGAGGCTATAAAACGGCAGCCGTAACTCCAATCGAGCTGAAACTTGCACAGCGCGATTTGGTGACCCAGTCAACCTTACACTTACATCACAATCTGAGATGTAACGTGTTAATTTGGGGTTTTCGTTTGTCAATCTGTCCTGGAATGCCCCCACTGCTATATTTTCCGGTCCTTTGGCCACCACCATCGCTTCATTGCTGTCTCGGTGACTTTGTCCTTTCCATTCTGATAATACCTCAGCCTCCCAAGTCTCCGGTCTGTGACCTATGTTAGCGTAGCAGGCTGAATTACATTTTTTTTTTGTACAGCCCGCTGAGAATCCCCCCAAATAATGTAACACTTGGGACGGACTCAGTACAAAGCAAGGACGGGGTCAGAGAAGGTTCGGGGTGATATCCGGGGGTGGACGTAGATGTATTGAAAACGAGTCAAACGAACAGGGTCCGAGGGCGAGCTGTCAGTAAGACAGGAAGAGATTGGGTTCACGTCAGGGTAGGCGGAGTATGATAAGAAGGCTCAGTAACGCATTGTAGATCAGATTTCGAACGAATCCGTCCGGAATCAAACTGATCATTGAAGTGTATTGTGACGGTTGCCATCTAGCGGCGACCACCGGTAGTTATAGTTCAGGAAGCACTTGTAAGGAAAGAACAGGGTTTCCATGTCTCAAGTGATGAGCGTCTCGGGGTAGCGCAACCGGGACGACAAATCCTCAAACGATTATCAACGAAGGAAAATGTGTCATTTTCAGAGGAGGCGGAAGGCCGCAAAGGAGGCACCATACTCAACCCCTCGTGAAGCCGGAGGCCGCGTATCGACCCAACCTCTAGTAAAGTTAGGTCAGGTTCGGTTATGACATTACGGTCGCGCTGCTCCGAGACGTTCGTCTCGGGAGGAGTGCCTCTGGTGCTGGCGGCGGTGGAGGACAGCTGCAGCGACAGACGAGACGGAATGGCTCACCTGTACTGCGTGTTCTCCGAGCAGGGGTTCAGCACGCGCACCACGATGAACACGTGCTGGAACTGCGAGCGGATGTGTTTGGGCGTGAACGGCAGCGCGCCCGGCTCCTGGAAGATGATGGTGACGATGTCGTTGCCGATGTAGCGCTTCCGCAGCAGCTGTAACACATCCGACCGGTCAGAGCGGCGGTCAGAGCTGCAGCTGCCACATACAGGTCAGCCGGTATGCGAACCGCAGGCCTAGCTCAGTCAATGGTCCAACATGCGAGCTTTGCGAGGATCTGGTAGAACACATTTGTCTTGTGACTCTTAGGGTGGCAGAGTCGTGCAATAGTGCAAATGGGTGAATAAAATGCTTAGTCGGAGTTTGTCGGAAAGGGCCCGAGTAGTTTGTAACAAGCCCGAGGAGTATTCCGTCGGGGACAAGCCAAGTCCGTTGATTCGCCATTGTAAAAGTCAGCTATCAGCTGTCAGCTGACCCAACTGACGGTGTTACGGCTGTGATATTCTTAGCTTACTATCAACCTGCAACATTATGGTAGCATTAAATCGATATGTAAGAGTTATAACGGTTAGAAACAATAGCGGTGAATCGTTTAGCAGTAAAACGGCTAGCAGTTACGTCGAAAGGACAAAGCCCAAAACATCACTATATTGTATTTGCTGTATCTATAGTTTCAGGGGAAAGGGATGCAAATGACTGCATGTCAGTTGGCCAATGGTAAAGAAGTTTATCAATCAACCAAAATAATGCCATTCAACCTGGACGAATAGACATAACATAGAAAACAATATCAATTTAAATCTGGGCTAATCAGCTAAGGATCAGCACATCGTCGCGCCGGCAGCGAACTTCCCGGAATCAGCACTCGTTTACTATTCACGGCGCCGGTTCTCAGAAGGGCCCGGCGCCAGACACAACACTGATAACCGCGCCAATCGACCCGGCAAACTGTGCAGCCCACATCACCGACCCCTGCTGCACCCCCCCCCCTCCCCAGCTGCCGTAACCCTGCGCTCGACCCCACCGACCACCATACCAACCTGACCCGCGGCATGGGCGCTCGAGGCCTGGGTCCAACAACCATCCTACAAATATGAATGTCCACTGGAACGGCGAAATGGCGGTCGATGCGCCCAGCAGCTCGGTACGAAATGTCAAACTCAGCCGGAATGTAATGCTTCCGTTTCCGGTCTAACATGGGTGACTAGCTGACTGAAGCTGACTGAAGAACCTGCCCATAGGCTGACTCGTACACGTAAGGTGGCGGAGAAAAGGTGATGCTTATGCATAGGTGATAACATCCGGCGCGAGCTATTGATGGTTCAGTCGTACGCTGTGAGCACTACGATGGGAATGTTCGGACAGTCATCGCCGACACGCGAAATTGCCATCGGCCGCGCCGCCACCAGAAGATAAAAACAGCACCTATATCAGGCGTGGTGTATAACGGGGTGACGCAACTTTTATACACACAAATATTTACTCAGGTAGCGAGTGCATTGAATGAATCCGAGACATAGCATCAACAGTCACACAGTGGTGCATGTGAGTGGGTCGTGAAACACATGAGCTGTTCATAGAGTCAAAATAACAATAATATAACTCACAGAATATGAAAGAATATACCTGGAGTGCATGGATATCGTTAGAAATGGGTAAACCATTCGCAAACGATCGATCCAGCGCCGACCTGCAGAAAATGGGCTGAGAAATCGAGAAAAAAAACAACATTCACGACATCTGGGTTTCTGAGGCGGCTATGCAGCGGGCGGCACCATGCCGCAGATCTCACCTGTTGCCTATTGTTGGGCGAAAACTGCAGTAGGGTGGAGACGTGAAACATGATCTCGTTCCCCTGGTGTTTAACGTAGACCGAGTACTGTCCAGTCGAGTCGGCTGAAACAACACAACACATGTGAGCCAATGCTGAACTGATGCACAGGATAACGCCCCTATGGGGTCGGGTAATCTGTTAACAGAGCATGACCTGATATTCTTCAGCGATATTTTCTCCAATAAGTAATACAACAATTATATATATATGAAGTACGAGTGGCTGCTTGAGAACGAACTGGTGATATTTGTGTTCGTGCGAAAACCAGTTGTGGAGCACGTTACTTATGATCAAAATGCAGGCCCGTTAACTCGTTACGGTCCGTTACTAATCAAAGTAGTTCAGTTACTCGTTACTCCGTTAAATTCAGACAAAATTAACGGAAGTTACTTTAGTCCGTTGCTGTTTAGTTTAACCAGTGCAGGGGATGAATGTCATAGATGCTAAGTTCACATTTGCATACCACGTAGACGCCACTGTCTCTAAGGCTAACCGAATGCTAGGCCTGTTCATGAGAAGCATGCAGATGTCCGTTCGGGCATACAGAACGCGATTTGACCATGCCGCAGCCCTTGCCGCTTACAAGGCACACGTGAGGTCGATAATTGAATACGGTTGCGTAATCTGGTCAGGCGCTGCGGTTACCCACACGCGCCGGCTGGAGCGCCTACAGCACCGTTTCCTGATGTGGCTGGGATCCAAAACACAGCCAACGTGCCCGCCACCTGACTACGAAGCACTGCTTGAACTATTCAGCTGCATATCTGCCAGGTCGCGTTTTATTCAATCAGATCTCACGTTTATGCGTTCAGTGTTTAGTGGCCGCCTGGACCAAGGCTATATAAACCGCCTGGACTGCGCCGAACTTGTGGGAATGTTCCCGTTATCGGTTCCAGGCCGACGCACGCGGCGCTACGAACTCTTTCACAGTCCGCGTGGAAGTGGGAGAGAGGACTCAGTGAAGAGGGGATTCTTAGTTCGCCTGCCACAACTATGTAACGCCATCCCTCGCAGCAACCCTCAGTCTGATATATTCCTACCATCGCGCACTCTTAGGTCAGATATCCAATAACTCGTGACAGGAACATCATAGAGACTCACAACTGAGGCCTCTTGCACCAAATTATCTACCCGGATAAAAAATAATCCAACCCACCATGTAAAGCTACCCCAAGCCGATATTTTTTATCTTGCACAAAGCGAAGCACGCCCAACTGGGTAAATAACAAGTGGCTGCCCTTCGCCTTGGTGCAATATACCCAAATATTCCGGCTGGGTAGCTTTTACATGGTAGGTTGATTACCTTTTTTTATCCGGGTAGATTATTTTGGTACATGAGGCCTCTTGGTTCTCGAAAACGTTTGTCTCGTCAATTACGCATCTTTTATATATGCAGCTTTGACCTTGACTTTTACACTTGACCTATGGCCCGGGGTCTGAATTTTTCGATTTGACCAAATTTTATATAATTTTTGAACTGCAATGTACGAGGGAGAACACCGATGGTATATCAAAATCTGTACTCTATATGTTTTCAGAATAAAAAGTTATTGACAGAACAAACTTTTGTGCCTGAAAATCCAGGTTTTCAACATTTGTTGAACCTCTACAGCCCAAACCATTAGACCTGAAGGTAACTTCTGATTTATGCACATCGAATGGCGCAAAGGACAATTGATACTGCTTCTTAACAGTCTTTTTTAGGAATTCCTCCTAGCTGCCCATGGTTTCCGAGATAATCGACTATGATTAAGTTTTTTCCTGAAAAACTAATATTTTGGCAATACTGACTTGATGGAACGTCATTTAAACCTTAAAGATAGGAGACTCAAGGGTATTTTTTTTTCACAAAATAAAGTTCGTTGACGACCCTAACCACATACCAAGTTTTATGATTCTAGCTGTTATGGCAGCCGAGATCTGAAGGGGGCGAATAAGCCCCCCCCCCCGACAGATTCGTATATTTTTCATCCCTCCAGGAATAGCTCTTAGCTCGGAAACCACTATGGGTAATAACAAGAGACGGACGTAATACCGATACGCAACTAACTTGCTAACACGGTAGACGAAAAATGCACATACAAATACACAACAACACTGTTTCCACAGCCGACCAATGCGTTGGCTCACTTTTGTTGTCAAGTCCAGCCTTGTACTTGTCGAACCCCTTCAGCCGCACGCGCTGTCCGAGCATCTCGAGAAACTCGTCGAGCGCCGGACTGGACTCCTCGTTATTGTACATCTCTTCCTCCGTGCTCTGGCCGGCTCGGCAATACATGATGCCAACCTGAGGACAGGATCGGAACATATTATCATAGAGCGGGCGAACAGCGTCCGCGACGTCTTCCATCGTTCGGTTTTCCTGTTCCGTCTTCCGTCCATCGGCCGCCTCGTCCAGCTGCTTCAGCACGGCTGAAACTGCGGGCCAAGACCCGGTGCGCTGGCCCCTGTGAGAAAACAACAGCCCAGAAGCATGCTCGATTTTGCAAGAAAGTGCGATACAGTAGACTGTCGCCTCCTCCGGTTGATACTTCTGAAGCTGGGTGTCCCACCACACTTCAAGTGGTGGATATGGAAGTTGCTGGGATACCGGAAGACACACATGGTGTTTAAGTGTAATAAGAGCGGTGAGCGGATATACAGGGCTGGTCTGCCCCAGGGAAGCGTCCTTCCGCCGACCCTGTTTCTGATATGGTCGGCGTCGATCGCCGGAACACTCTGGGCCGAATCCAAGTGCCGTGATCGCACCCGATCTTACCAATTTCGCAGTACGGCATATTGATGAGCCGGCCTGCAAGACGTTTGAAACCCGGAATCGAGCCAGGGACATCCCGAACCTCAGTCTAGCGATCTCCCGATTGAGCTACTCGGGTGGTTCGATGACGCCACTCACCTTGTACCGGTTGAAGATGTACTGCTCGTCAAGTTTCGTTAGATAGTCTTCAGTGCACGGTTCAGCAACAGCCAATCGCAGACTGCAAAGAGAACACATCACACGATTATAGAGGAAAAGACAGGACAGACACAAACTGAAAACAATATGGCAACAAACGGAGACTAAGGACGTGTTCTGACCCGTCAATTCCCGCGGGATTCCGGAGAATCGGTAGAATAGTGCTTCCTACCGATTCCCGTAGCAAAGAGTTAACAGGAATACCAATGATGAGTACATTGCCGAACTGCAGTAGAGTAAAATGCCCGCCGGGGATTCCAGGGATTCCCGCCGGGAATGTGACGGTCAGAACACAGCCTAAAAGCATTGCAACGAGAGTGCTCCACGGATTCTTCGGTGGGTGCTCCACGGAAATGTACCTACTTCGGCGCTGACGTAGACAATAAGAGCACGAACATGTCATGTTTGATCTTGGTGACTGAATGATGAAACCGTGTGTTTCCGGACGAAGTTGGGAACGGTTTGAGTTCTTTCGCGATGGGATGGGATAGAATGTCCCGAAGCCATGTAGGTTGGGCGCGTCGGAAAGTCGAGTTTAACAGCTCGTTAAAATGACGGAAGATAATGTGAAATAGTTCTTACTGATATCCTACGCTATTAGGGCTGCATAAAATAAATGTCAAGCGTATGATGAATATCTTCCCCAGGTAAAAGTGTTTTCACTAGATGATAGGAAATAACTCTGTACGGTGTTTACCCCCTTTTCGCACCACCCTTCATGTTGTTAAAGACTCAGTACAATTTAGTGATTTTTTTCTTCGAAGCTTGCATTTTGCTTGGGACGTCCCCACACAAATATGGTCTCTCTAACAAAAAACATCCCCTGTAAAATAATTTTAGGAAAAAATATTTATATTTTGAGGTAGCGCAACGGACAAAAAAGCATAGGCGTATGGCCTATTGCTCATTGTTCTACGGAGTCGGATACAAGGAACTTTTGAAACTTAGATGTCATAACAAATTCATATCGTGCTGTATTGTTACAAAACGTGATTTATGAAGTGAAACAGTAAAGTAGCGATAAAAATAACAGATAAAATACAAAATCATGGGCGTCAACGGAAGGAAGAGGGAGGGGCGCCCTAAGGTTCGCTCAGGCCCCTCGGGTTAGCAGAATTTTAACATTAGCCCAAAGAGACTAGGGGCAGACACCTGGTTAGCCCCCAAAACACCTGAGACTGTTCGCCATGCCCCCCCCCCCCCAACCACCCAAAATCGGCGCAAACTTCACACATTTCCTAAGATAACAGGAAATCTAAGCAACCTTTACTAATAAAAATTGGTTTTAAATCGGTTACTGATACATGAGCAAGCGAAATCCGATGAGTTTTCAGAATTGTGCGATACATTTTTGGATTTGGTCCCCCAAACTGACCAAAACCACCCGTTCTGGATCCGCCCATGTCGACGGACGGGGCTAAAGATCTAACAGCGTGAATCTACGGCCCAGATAATCCCGAAACGTTATATGGTAATCTGAGATGTAGAGTGCTATTTGGTCGATCTGACATGGGACCAATCTTACCAAGAGTTCAGTCTTACCAAATGCCGTGAATGGGTATTGGGTAAGCATGGCATATTGGTGCACCGGCCTGCAATACTTCCGGGATCCGGGATCGAACCGGGCACATTTCTATCATCAGCTTAGCGCTCTACCGACTATGCTATTCGACAACGTGATGGGACGAACTATACGCCGTGGTAAAGTAAGTGCGGCTTTCTGAACACATTTACGGCATGCCGTACTCGCCGCATTCACGGCACTTGGTAAGATTGGGCCAGAGAGCTGGGGCAGCTCTGACAGCTTTGACAGCGGTGGGCAGCCCTTGAGGCACCACTCCGCTGAGCTGGGGCAGCTCTGACAGCTTTGTTAGCGGCGGGCAGAGAGCTGGGACAGCTCTGTCAGCGGCGGGCAGCCCTTGAGGCACCACTCGGCGACAGTGGAGAGCCGCCGATATCGACCGCGTCTGCAAACGGTGGCCACACGGAGGCCCAGCGGTCCAGCGGCCGGCCAGGGTCAGCCGGGGGGCGTAACACGCCGCCTGCCCCTCCCCCGGCAGACTGCCTCTGCAGCTCCTCCCGGCTGGGGAGGGGCGACGCTCCCCGCCACGCCAGCCTCATCAATGGGAGGACCGCGTCCCCCCCCGGCAGACTGCCCTCCTTGCAGCTCCACCCCGCGCTGGGGAGAGGGTCGCATGCTCCCCGCCACGCCAGCCCTCATGCAATGGGATGGACCGCCCCCGTTTGCAGACTGTCTCTGCAAAGCTCTCTCGCGGCTGGGGAGAGGCGAACCCTCCCCGCCCACGCCAGCCCCCTTTTCCATCCCAAATTTTGGGGAAAAAAAAAAGGGCCGCGTCCTCCCCCGGCAGACTGCCTCTGCAGCTCCTCCCGGCTGGGGAGGGGTGACCCTCCCCGCCACGCCAGCCTCATCAATGGGAGGGCCGCCCCCCCACCCGGGCAGACTGGCCTGCTGGTGCAGCTCCTCCCGGCTGGGGAGGGCGACCCTCCCCGCCACGCCAGCCTCATCAATGGGAGGACCGCGTCGTAACACACGATCAATACACGCCTGCTGGGTATGAATGGCGCCGGTGGTGACAGACGCGGGGGCGGGGTGGCGCACTATGTCCTAACTGCGGCCCAGATGTGGCCAAAATAGTACATTGTGAGTTCTCAAGCAGTGTAAGCTAGAGGTGGCAAAAGTGGATATTTTTGGGACCCAGAACCGACCCGGTCCCAAAAGCTAAAAAATGGACCCAGTTATACCCGATGCAAGGCAGGTTTGGACCCAGCAGACCCACCTAGCAAAATGCTGTCTCGCAACTAATATTGTCAAATCTGCACTCTACAGTTAGTGCAATGTAAAATTAACTTCTTGTACTTGCAAATTCATACAGTTCAAGATTTGGCCAAGCAGAACAAAGAAACCTGCGTATCAGTGTTCCTTACTTTCGTAAAACCAGCATGAAACCATAAGTTGGACCCAGTCTGTATCCGGTATCATTTGGCGGGACCCAGTCTGGAGACCAACTGGGTCCAAGACTGGGTCTAGAGACTGGTTCCTCGGGTCCACGTTTTGCCACCTAGTGTAAGCCAATGTATTTGTGTGTATTGTTCGTGTTACCAATGTATTGTTAAGAACAATGTATTTGATGACACAATGTGTGTATTTTACAACCAATTTACAACCAATGTATTTTTATGAAAACCTGAACCTCGCTATACATATTTACAACACTGGTGTCTACATATATATTCCTTTTTTTCATGATCACAAACTTACCTGTTGAAAATGTTACTTACCAACTCGTTACAGGCTGCAGTTCTGGTCAGAACTCAGAACTTACCAGCTGGCCTGCAGCTCCGGGGCCACGTGGTCCAGGATCTCCCGCACCGGCAGCCGCTTCAGCTTCTCTCCTGGCTTCAGCAGCGGGCACAGCGATTCCTCCAGTATCAGACCCCGCAGCGTCGGCAGCTGCCGGGGAGACGGTCACAGGAGACGGTCAGAGCGACACAGAGACAAACACAGCAACTGGAGACATCACAGACTGCCGGATTCACATATTTTTTGATAAACTAAATTGGTTCATTTTGCGCCGACTACGTATAATTAATGTAGGAGACGGTACCCAAAATGTCAAGTCGATAGCTCTATTTGTTTAGCTAGTGCAAAAGTTCGTCATGAGGGGGAGGCGAAAACGAGCCCCCCTAGTCAATGGCGGGTTAAAGAAGACGTGGCCAATTTTGAATGGCCGCCCGTCGCTATGTAACACTGTAACAGCCTAGTCCTCAATAAATAGCGACCAGTCCAGCTCTCGGGGACATGAGGTGTCCGGCCACGCTCGGCGGCCGGGGCGGAAACCGTGCGCGCGCGCACATTTTCCTCCCCGAACAAAAGGAGGAAAAGTGAAGACGCTGTTGGAACAGAGACAGCTGTCCAGTTTGCCGGGTGCTCTGATATCACCTCGTTTATAACTTGGTTGGCTCAGCTTAATCGTGGGAAGCAACAGGACCGCCTGTGATATATTGTGATGGGAACCATAGGCGTAGGAGCAGGGTGAGGGGGAGGGGGTGCGGGGCCCTCTCACTGCTCGGCCATTTTGTATAAGTGTTTTTTACTTTGTTTGGTGAGAACAAATTGATGCAACATGTTCGCTTAAATGAGCAGAGTCAAAATAAGAGATGCAAATTTCCGGACCACGGAGCCATTGCCTGACCCAAATTCAGGCCCGGCGGGCCTAAAGCTGTGTCTGAACGCAGGCTTGCTAGTAGTTCCACGCCAGGCTCAGCACAAGTTATAAATTTTTAACAAAAATTGAAATAAACAGAAACAAATATTATCAGAAGTTAATGCGTGCATACATGCTTAAAGATCATGATAAATTGAAGGCAAAAAATACTTCTACAACAGTAAAACAACATCATAATTGATAACAATGTCACAGCTTACAAATTTAAAGTGATACCTAACTAGTACGAAAAAGGAGCAGTGGTAGCGGAAGTTTTTTTTTCAGACGGGGGGCAGAGAAACCCAGGGCGCCCCCTCAGGCAAAACGCCCCCTCCCAAAAAAAATAAATAATATCTCCTCGGTTTTAGGCCACAATATTTTACCAGCACACCGCCTTTTTGGGCGATGACCGGGGTAAAATTCTTTCTTTTTACCTATATTCTTCCTTTTAACCCGCGCCGGGCCGGTGCTCGGCGCCACCTTCCTCGGGCCGGGGGGGGGCGTTTCGACGGCCCCCTGTCTAAATCGGCTCCTATGGGACTTAGAACAGAACAAAAACACCATTCGAGAGTCTCGTCAAGCATTTTCGAAAACAGTATTTCAGCTTGAAAAAATTTCTCAGTGTCGAATAGGGTCACCAGAGGTCATCAAGGTCAAATTTTGCCAGATTAGGACTTAGCTCCAGATACCCCCAATTATCTCGGAAACTATGATAGCTAGGAGCAAACAAGTAAGACGCATTATTTAGCTATTTAAATTTGCAATCGCACCCAGGCCCTCAAATTTCATCTCGGGTCAATAGTTTGGGCTCCAGAGGTCATCGAAAGTCTAAGAAGGCTATATTTTTGCACAAAAAATGTTTTCCAGAATAACTGTTTACGTGATGTGAGATAGGGAAACGTATGTAGACCCAACCATCGTTTTTGGTCTCGTCAAGGCGCTTGAATCCTGTATATGTTACAGCTTAGGCCAACTAAAATTTTGACTCAGGTCAACGCGTCAAGTAGGTGACCCAATACGTCATGTTGTATTAGGAGACGCGTCTTGACGAGAATAAACACACTGGCTGCTGTTTTCAATTCTCTATCTCAATTTTACTCAAGAGTTATCTGACAAAAAGTGTTGTGACCTCGGATGACCTCGAGCTGACACCCTGTAGGCGTACGATACCAGAGAAAGATGCACTCGGTCTTCAAGAACTATGTGCTATCAATAACATTGATAAACGAAGGAATTGGGCTGAATATCATGCGTAACTAGGAATGGGAAAGCATTTGAATTTCCCCATTTGACTTCATAATGGAGAGTTCGGAAAAATGACTGACCTTAGGTCACCGATTATTAAAAATCCGAAATAAACAAACCTACTAGGTGGTGATCTGCACTCATGAAATCCTGCAGTACGAAAAACCGATCAACCAAAAACTCTGGCTTGGTAGAAGGCACCCAAACTTTTTTGGAGGCGGGGATCCAACATGACCCGGCCTGGTGCACCTGATCTGAATGACTGAAGTCCATAACTAATAGAGAGGCTGGAAAAAGGATGAATGAACAGGTATTAAAATTTGAAAACGGCGCTTTACGCGCCGCCGTTTTCCGACTCCCGAAGAGAAAAAAAACTTCGAGGGGGGCGTCTTAAACGCCCCCGCCGGCCCTGTGGCGGGTTAACCCTGACACGAACCGCTCAGAATAGCTGGTTTTATGTATCCAGGGAGTGTTTTTACGGTATACATACAAATAAACAAACAACAAAATAAAATACATACTACATTCATTAACATAACAACATAACATAAACTAGTACACATAACATACATAACATACATACTACAATACATAACAATAAAAATAACAAATAACATAACATAAACAATACATAAAACATCATACATTACATAACATAACATACATACAAAAAATAAATAACATACATCACAATACACACAACAAATACATCTACTGAACTGATGTGTCCTAGTGATGGCCTGGGCAAACCGATCATGATAAGAGAAAGAATCTAGATAGATGGGCAATTAAGTAGCATGTAGAGTTAGGGGTGTGGTGGGACTGCAGGGGCTGTGGGAGGCTAGTGGTGAGGCTGTTGGTAGAAGGCTGTGTGAGGCGCTGTCGAGTGAGGCCTGATGGTGAGAGCGTGAAGATTAGGTGCTGTGGTTGGATGCTATGCGGCTGGGGTGTGGTGGTCTGCGGTGGCTGCGGTGAGGCTGCAATGGGCTGCGATGGATGCGAAATGGGCTGCACATTGAGATGACAGATAGATACTGGGACTATGGTAGGGCTGCTCAGTGGGAGTGTGGGGGCGCAGTGGGCTGTGGAGCAATGTGTGAGGGCTGTGGGTGAGGGCCTGTGGCTGAGGGCTGTGGTGAGCTGTGGCAGTTGGTTGCCTGCGGTTGTGGTTGTGTGGTTCTGCGGTGGCTGCGGTTGGCTGCATGTGGCTGCGATGGGATGCGATGGGCTGCATGGGCTGCGGTGTGCTGCGGTGGACCTATTGGTCAGGGCTGTCGTGCGGCCAGTAGGGGGGCTGCAGTGGGCCGTGGAGGCCTTGTGGTGAGGCTGTGGTGAGGGCTGTGGTGAGGGCTGTGGTGAGGGCTGTGGTTGGTGCTGTGGTTGGTGCTGCGGTTGGGGTGTGGTGGGCTGCGGTGGGCTGCGGTGGGCTGCAGTGGGCTGCGATGGGCTGCAATGGGTTGCGGTGTGCTGCGGTGGACTATGGTAGGGGCTGTCGTGGGCAGTAGTGGGGGCTGCAGTGGGCTGTGGAGGCTGTGGTGAGGGCTGTGGTGAGGGCTGTCGTGGGCAGTAGTGGGGGCTGCGGTGGGCTGCGGTGGGCTGCAGTGGGCTGCGATGGGCTGCGGGTGGACCATAATAGTAGGGGTGTCGTCGAGGCAGCTAGTGGGGCTGCCAGTAGGGCTGTGGTCGACTGCGATGGACTTGGTAGGGGCTGTTCGTGGGCAGTAGTGGGGGTGCAGTGGCCTGTGCAGAGGCTGTGTGAGGGCTGTCAGGTGAGGGCTGTCGTGGGCAGTAGTGGGGGCTGCAGTGGCTGTGGAGGCTGTGGGGGGTGTGGTCGAGGGGATGTCCGTGGCAGTAGTGGGCTGCATTGGGCTGTGAGAGGCTGTGGGAGGCTTTGTGGAGGGCTGTCGTGGTCAGTGTGGGGGCTGGCATGGGCTGTGGAGGCTGTGGTGCAGGGCTGGTGAGGGCTGTCAGTGGCAGTAGTGGGGCTGCAGTGGGCTGTGGAGGCTTGTGGTGCAGGCATGTGGTGAGGCGATGCGTGGGCAGTAATGGGGGCTGCAGTGGGATGTGTGGACTGCAGTGATCTTGCTGTGTTCCACCTCACTGGAGCGGACGGATGATGCGGTAGCAAGGTGTGCGGCCGGCAGACGGTTCGCCTCTGTCACCTCCCGGCTCGATCCTGGCAGCCGCGTCCTCGTTGCACGCTGAACCGCCCACCCGGACCCAGGCCATTCTCATACTGTGCCCACACCATGTCTCGTGCTCTGCCGGACAGTCCACAGACCGGAGGTCAGTGGTCCTCACAGCTAGCCAGGCGAGTCAGGTGGTCCTCTCAGCTGGCCCAGGCGGGGGTCAGTGGTCCTCTCAGCCGGCCCAGGCGGGGGTCAGTGGTTCTCTCAGCCGGCCCAGGCGGGGGTCAGTGGTCCTCTCAGCTGGCCCAAGCGGGGGTCAGTGGTCCTCTCAGCCTGCCCAGGCGGGGGTCAGTGGTCCTCTCAGCCGGCCCTGACGGGGAACTCTGGGAAGCCTGAGGGGGGCACCCTGGGCCGCCTGAGGGGAACCCAGGCCGCCTGAGGGGGCACTCTGGCCGCCTGAGAGGGCACTCTGGCCGCCTGAGAGGGCACTCTGGTCGCCTGAGGGGCACTCTAGCCGCCTGAGGGGGCCCTCTAGCTGCCTGAGGGAGCACTCTGGCCGGCTGAGGGGCTCTCTGTTGACCTGAGAAGACCTGTTAGCCTGTGGGGCACATTTTCAAAAAAATATTTTGCAAGTAAAAAAAAGAAGAAAATGAAATGGGCGCATTATCAAAATAACCGAAGGTTTTTTTTATATGTGGACCAAATCCGTTCGAGTTATTAGATTTGAGCATAGGTAAGGGCACAAACTGCAAGTGATGGCCCACATCCTTGAAGATTTCTAGATCCGCCACTGCTGGGGGAGGGGTGGCTTCGGGCCGTTAGGACCTTTCATCGCGTTACTTTCTTGCAGTCAGCTGCAGGGAATTTTTGCGTCCACTGGGGGGGGGGGGGGATGCAAGGCACTACAGACAAATCCCAGTACCATGTTAAAAATAGTCATGTTAACTTATCGTATTCCGCTTGCTTATGCTTTGATGGCTGATCTATAACATACTTTCCTTAGTAAACGTCGCTTGGATTGTCTTTTGTTGCAGGTAATGCGTCAATTTTGCACTGATTTCAGGCGTTTTTGGTTTATTTTTGCCATGACCGGATTGCCCCCCCCCCCCCTCTCCCGGATCCGCTAATGACAGTCAATATCATATAACCCTTTGCTGACGTCCTTGCGTTCGTTTCGTGTGTGAAGTTCCGTGTTGTTCCGGTGTGGTTCCGGTGTTGTTCCGGTGTTGTTCCGGTGTGGTTCCGTTTTGTTCCAGTGATGTTCCGTGTTGTTCCGGTGATGTTTCGTGTTGTTCTGTGATTCCGTGATGTTCCGGTGATATTCCGGTTAATTGTACTGAGTTTTAATTGTGTATTTGGTTCATCCTGCTGCAAGAATTTTCATTTGCAATATGAGAGCAAAATATATCCGCGCACTAGCAGGGGGGGGGGTTGATTTCCGCCCCCCCCTCAGGTTTCCAGGAGTAGCGAAAAACGGCGCGCGCAAGGCCGCCAATTTTGTAACAACTGTTTTGGGCATCAATTATCCCACACTTTTGGAAAAGTTTGAACTTCAAGGTCATCTCAGGTCAGGTCACGAAAGTCCATGTCAAGTGACCTCCCCTTCCAAAAAATGTTTGCGTTCGTGCAAAGCCACAGTCTTTTTCGAAAGTTTTGAAACTTGCAGGATTCATAAGAATATCATTTTGTACCTCAATTCGTATATCTCGGATTTTTCGTATCGTGACCAAGTCAGGTCAATTTCCTGACCTCCCCATTATAAGTGAATGGGAAAATAAACAATGCTTCCCTTTCAGTAAACATCAATTGGATCAGACTAATTCTTTCAGATCATGCTATTTTAGCTCATTCTGAATGATCAAGGTCAATTGTTTGCTCATGATTTCTACAAGGTCATCTTGAGTATCTAGGTCATCAGCAAATGATTTGCTAATAACTCTTGCTAGAAAAGAGAAAAATTAGAAGACGATTAGTTGACACCAAGTGTTCTCCTCGTCTAAGCCGCGTTGCCCCATATGCAACATGACTACTGGGTCACCAAATGACCTTGACCTAGTAAATTTTGAAAAATTGGACTTTACCAGGTCACCGTGTTATTTTTCAAAGCCATCCAATGAGACAAACACGTGGCGTCAGATGATTTCCCTACTTTAATTAGGTGACATGCTATTCACGAAAAACTGTTTTGGCTAAAAACAAGTATTTTTTGACCTTTCATGACCTCTGGAAGCCCTATAACTACTTGATTGAGATCAAATTTTGAGGACAACATGCGATTGCCAAATTTCAATAGCTAATCGATTCCTCTTTAATTGTTCGCTCCTAGCTATCATAGTTTCCGAGATAATCGGGGGTTTCTGGAAAAGAATCCTATAAGAGTCCTAAAACCGGAAAATCTGACCTTTGGTGACCACTGGTGACCTCAATTGTGACCTGATCCAAGAAAGACTGATAATACTTTTCGATAAGAGCTTGCCCTAGAGCTATCTAACACCGTTTCCGCTTGTCGCTACGTTGCGTGTTTTTGGATCTCACGGGGGGGCGGAAATTCCCAACCCCCCCCTGCAGTTAGTGTTCGGGCGACCCCCTGCAGTGCGCGGTTTATGAATAATAAAAACAGATTTCGAGTGATGTCTTAATTGTGCTTTACAAATACGCTATCAACATATCAATACATCGATGCATATATCGATTATTTAGTGGCAATTTCTCCGTGAAATGGTTATCCAGGTGCACCATATATCCTATACGCGTGTTTAATGTTTTGGCGATTGAGGAATAAGTAGGCACATTTCTTGGTCTCCTTGTCAGCACCAACAGTAACAGTATGTGAAAAGTTTAACAATATGTATATGGATACATTCTTGTATGTTTGTACACACGTAATAATTACATTTGAGCTCAATTTTGCACTTGGAAATCATCAACGGCCATTAGACTCGATTGTGTACCAAAATATTTCGTTTCATTGCGAGTATTCCGACACTTGATTGTGTCAACTCTTCAATTATAAACAGATAAATGGACACTGAAAAAACACCGGCTATACGCAGTACACGGTTTATCTGAGGACATGGAAATTGAAAGGAAAATGAGTATCACAATCGTAATCTACACATCGAACTACCCCTGTACCCGACATATCTCCTGCTTACTTACGTTATCTGACTAAAAAGCGATTTTGATCCGCCGCTGGCCTATATGTGCAACGCCACCTACAGCATGTTCGCTGGCTGCGCTGCCTGACGTGTTCGACTAAGTATACTTAAAGCTGAAGTTCCGCTTAGCAGATCTGCTAAGCCGTCTATGGCGGTATTAAAGGTCAGAAATTTTGTCGCGTCATGTTTATAAACACAGACATTATCTCAACTTGTAAAATGATAGTTTGATGTTGGGAAATGTAGGAAACACATAAAAACACAGTATATTTTGTCATGCGATCTGCAAAAGGAATTTCTTAGGCAAGGCAATATTCTATGTCAATGTGTCAAAACTACGAACATTTATAATTCAGAGTGTGTATAAGGAAAAACTCGGTGCGCACAGACAGACAGACAGACAGACAATCTGTAAATCGTAAGTAAGATGCCGCGAGTTCGCCGCTCACAGGCCATGCGAAGTATGATCCGTGAGAACCATGTCACGAACAGAACCCTTCACTGAAATGGCAATGCAGCCGAAATGGGCGATAACGTAGACAATTTAAGAGAAGTGAACGGATTGTAACGGGCAATGGGCATGGAGCAAGTATTTTGCCCTTGTCGCGGAAAAAGGCGTTAACATTACCGCTGAAATCGTGATTAGGAAGAAATCCAGATTAACTAGTCATCATGTCATGGAAACAGCGCTACAGTTGAGCAACTCCTAAAACGAAAAATCGGCCTGGTAGTGACGTCACCCCGTTCACCAAGACTCTGCCGTCACCCACCTCGCCCGTGGAAGAAGTCCTTGTAGTAGTAGCTGCCGACGTTGGAGTGTTCGATGGCGGTGCCTGGCCGGCTGAAGGGACACACGTGTGCCGGCCAGTGGGTCAGGCCCGGCGGCTGTTCCAGCACGGACAGGCCGCACGTGGAGGGCGGACGGTGCAAGTTCTGCTCTGATCGCGCCGCCCCCGCCCCCGCCCCCAACGCCGCCGCCGCCGCCCGTCGCCGTCGGCTGCTACCAGGAGTCATGTGTAGGGCGCGGTCCCGCTCGCCGCCCAATTCGTTCCGAAAGAAAGGGCAACTGGAAAGAAGACCGAAACATGTTAACAGCAGCACGATGCAGCGAAGCTTCCGCTTAGGAGGTTGTTCAATTCAACGCAGACATTGGTTTCCGGAGCTGATTATCGTTGCGTCGCCTTATTTTATAGTGCCACTTATTGTATTTAATCCACTCCTCTCGTACCTACATTGTATACGATGTGACACACAGTACTAATGGTTGATACGTGTCCGTCGTGATGTTACGTGATGTGATCGCCGATCGGGTGAGGCCTAGGGGTTGATAGATTATTCCGCGCCGTGCCAGTGCTCGGCGCCACCCTTCGCGGTGGCGGGCAGGGGACGACCCCTCAAACTCGGCTCCTATGGGTACCTAGACATAAACCAATAACACCGTTCGTAAGCTCGTCAAAAACCTTTCGAAACTATTTTTTGTAATTTTTAATCAAGTCAATATTGAGGTCACCAGAGGTTCATCAAAGGTCAGATTTTCAAGTTTCAGGTGCATTGCTCCAGAAACCCCCAAATATCTCGTAGAAAGCTTTGATAGATAGGAACAAGCGGAAAAAATCAAAATCTCTTGAAAAATGCAATCACCAATGTTCTCCAATTTTAGGCTTAGATCTATAGTTATGGTCTCCAGAGGTCATCAAAGGTCAACAATTTTATTTTTGTCAAAACTGTCTTCACAAACAACTTTTTACCTAATAAAGATGAAACACACTTTTTTTTTTTACGTCGTCGTGTTTGTCTCGTCAAGGCACTTTGAATCATATTCATGATGACCAGGCTAGGTCAACCTAAAAAATTTTACTTCAGGTCAAAGTTAAGTCAAGTGTTCAGAAAAGTGGTTACCACAAACAAGTTTGCGGAACAACATTTTTCGCAAGCGACGGAATATATATTTTGTAATGCGTATACCGGCTTTTGAAGTCTGTAGGACTGTGATTGACACCCTTTTGTTTGTTTATTGGGGTTTAAGGGCGCGCCGACACCTTTGGGTCAAATTGCGCCCATGATTGACACCCTTCAAACTGGTAGAACATCGCATTTGGATGTGCCAGCGTGACTCAGCCTTAAAGGGAAGTGTGCCTACTCTTTTGAAATGTCAAATATATTTTTCTTACGGTAAGAAGCTATTGGGTCGATAAAATTCAACGTCTGGGCCCCCTTTAGTTGAAAATTTTTTACATTCATATTCGTTTTGCATTTGTTTGTTCAAAACTCATAAACGATCGCCACAAAACAGAGTAACGAAGATGTTACCTATAATGGCGCACCAAAACGAATAAACAAACACATACGAACATCTATGTTTTTTCATAGTTTGATCGAGGCTCGTTCGGCACTGCTATCAAGTGCCAGAGTTTGTTTTCTAATGGACATCGCTAACAGTAGTATATGCAGCGTTTGTAATTGAGAGCAATGCTTCTAGTAAGCGAAAGCTCTCTGGCGAATATTGAAATTTTGTTCCGCCGGAAATGATCTTGGCGAATTTGTAATATCTCAGCAACCTATAGTGATCTGAGGAATGAAGTACATGGCTAAATCAGAAAAAAATCTGTTCTACAGACTAGTGTCAACACTCCACATGAACCAATGTGAAGTACGCTACACTCCCAAAATCCCAAATTTTATCCAATTTATAATTCAGAAAACAATTGCATGTCTTATTATGCATGATTAAGCTCAATAAAGGCATGGAAGGAATATTTGCCCCGATGAAGGGAAGATTTGCCCGAAGTTTTTTGACCTTTTACGAAGGGATTTTAAGCTCCCAACTATTGATGAAGTTTTTTTCAACCGAGGTTTTTTGGTATCGAATTGTTTACATTGTACAGTAATGGGCGCCACATAACTTACAGTAGCTTAAACCCAAATCATCGTCATCATCATGTTTACATTGTTTCAAGGTAACTACCTGTACAGTGTTGTTTACAATTTTTGAGAAATGTCTGAACTGCGCTGAATTTGCGCTCAATCGCTTGCCCATATTATCAGTGGTGTAGAAATCGACTGTTTTTATATTATTATAACAAAATGACATAAGTGATAGTTTTTGTATTTGCGCTGCTTTGGTGAGCCATAGGAGGACATACAAATAATATTTAGTCGATTATAATTGTTTTAGCATGTTTTTGCGATGTCATCCGGAAGAGCAGTGTCCCTTAATACGTCCAGCTGTTTCACCGTTATAACATAATAGGATAATATTTTCTGACACCCTTGACGCGGCACGTGTCACGCGCCATGCTGACCCCTCACGTGAGAAAACAAAAATCAATTATCATAATGACATTGCATGGGGCTATCAAATGGCGAATACCGCTTGTCAATCAGATGATTCGGTATTCAATGAGGACTCGCTGCGCGCTTCGCGCTCGCTCGTAATGAAGTTCCGCGCAAGCGCCCTCAGATTTTCTCGCTCGAATTTTCCTGTCGCGTGGTAACATCCTGCGATTATTACACAAGAACTTCTGCAGGAAGAAATACAGTGGTACACAACACCTTAAAGGAAATAGTTCACCTTGGATTGTTTTTTTTTTCGAACACAGTTTTATTATATTTTCAAATACAACTTCTTTTCATGTAAAAAATAGCCATACATCGCGCCGATCAGAACAGAAGGACGCAAATGATTAAATTCATCAAAACTATATGCTTACTCTCCGCAACGTCAAACGTGGTTCAGCCAATCAGATTCGAATGTATAGTCGCGCAAGATTACTGAATAGCTTCTGCCCAGGTGTGTGAAGCCCACATTCTTGACATTTCTTATTTATGGCCCACATTCCTTCGACAAAAAGTCAAATATATTCTGCTGGAGAGCCCTTTCAGCCCGGAAAACTTGCAGTTAGGGGTTTTTCAACACGGGCTACAAAACTGCTATCTCAGTTCAAAACCCATGTTGAAGGTGAACTAATTCCTTTAAAGGGAGTGCGCCTACTCACATTGGTCATGTGGAGTTGTTGACACTCGTCTGTAGAACAGATTTTTTCTGAATTTGCCATGTACTTCATTTCCCCAGATTCACTTTAGTTTCTGAGATATTCCAAAGTCGCCAATCACATTCCGACGGAACTTAATTTTTCAATATTCGCCAGAGGCTTTCGCTACTAGAAGCATTGCTCTTAATTACAACCTAGCATATATGTTTAGCTCTGACCAATAGAAAAGCAACTCGTGAGCACTGATAACAAGCTGCCGACAGAGCCCTCGATAAATAGGTAAATAAACAAACTCATACATTGCTCGTTATAAGTTTGTTTATCGCATTGGTGCGTCAATTATAGGTAAGGGTAACATCTCGTTACTCTGTTTAAGTGACGATCGTTATGAGAATTTGAAACAAACAAAGCAAAACAGAATATAAGTAAAATTCAACTAAAGGGGCTCCAGACGTGAATTTTTTATCGTAACCAATGATCACACCATAGCTTCTTTACCGTAATAAAATATATTTGCATTTCAAAAAGAGTAGGCACACTCCTTTAAGCAAAATATTCACTTAATCTTCCCATAGTTGAACAAGCCGCTCAATTTTGGTGCGATTTTTGATTTTGGTGCGTAGTGGTGGCGGACCTCTAACTCATTGGCTGGAATAAAACTGAACATTGAACGATGATATTGGCACTGGGCGCGAAAAAAAAAGGACTTCAATGGTGCTTATCGAAATCCGGTTGTACTTTAACATATCAAATTTTACTTGAAGGACAGCGTCCCTTTTAGCTGAAATTTGGTGTGTGGTTTGAAACCACCCACTGCACAGTGGTGATTTTCCGATTAAGCCGCATCAAATTAAATGTTGTGCGCTACGATACCCTGGTAATTTTGCCACTAAAATATTGGTAATGGTAATATGGCTCCTAGGTAATGATAATTTGAAAAATCGTGGCATTTTATGTTTTTTGGAAGCATAAGCATAACGAGTACTGAATTCTCCCTTCCGCATAAATTCCACCGGGGTCGCTTACGACACCAAAAATATATTCTGAGATACATTTTGAGCGCGAAAGCGAAATTTTGCGTTAAAAATACATCATAATTAACAATTACAATTAGTAATAAATTACAAATTACAATTAACAATTACAAAAATAATTTGCGTGAAGCCATTACTAATAGTGACACCATGGTGGCAGTTGCAAAGCAATGCATGGTTTTTGTGAGAAAATACACACAAACGGCATTATCTGTAATACAGCTATTCCAAATTTGCCATTTTAAGCGCTATAAAGAGCGAGGCTGCAAAGGCCTCAAAAAGCATATGCATTGTATCCGAAGTAACTCGAGTGCTGTTTACGGCGAACAGGTTTCATCTGTCCACGAGAGTTGTATTCATTGCTGATTTTACTTCAAAAAATGCAAAATATCACGAAATATATGTGTGATATAAGAACTCGACTGAAACCGAGACTTCGGTATCCCCGGAAGTTATTGCCCTGAAATAGATCAAGAAGTCTCCGTCAACTTTAAACTTATTTGGCTGACTGGTTCCAATTGTCCGTAATTTTTCAGTTTTAAATAACATCCGACATTTTTTGCCTGCTCACTAGCTCTGTGAGAAGACCTAACTTTGACCGCAATTTTTTAGTGTCATAAGTTCCAAGAATCATTTTTTTTAAATACAACAATTTCCAATGTATTGTAAAAGAAAATTGAGATTCTGAAAAACATACTCCGGACTTTATGCGGGCTAAATTCGGAATTACCACTGAGCACTGGCAAATGTTGCACAGGTCAAACTGTGGTCACACTGCACGTGCGCACGTGCACCCCTGTTCCGTTCAAGAAATTACCTACAAAAACATTGTGTAAAACCGGGCCTAATATCTCGCAACAAAAGCGCAAAGACAACGGTCACAACGATGTGTAGAGAAACGATCCGCCCGGGTATGCACTATGTGTCGACAGCGTTGCGTGCGTACGTGCAGAAAGTTACTGGCTATACAAGCGCAAATTCATGTTTATGACGTCTTCACACTTTAAATCAGTGCTCAACACCTTTGAGACGTGAAGCGATGAAACAAACACCAATGTGTAGACCAATGTACCGTATCTGAAATGCATGTCAAGAATTGGGTATTAATGCAGTATTTCGCTGTTAAATTCCGCCTGTAATATTCACATTGCCAATTTTATAATATTGCCTTCATTACACCGCCGTAGCATCAAAACCAAATGGTGCTAAACGGTAAAAATGATGCAGCTGTAAAGCGCAATCAAATCAATCAATTACCCACCCAAAATGTATTTTTGACTACAAGCATGAAGCTTATAATTACAAATTAAAAATAACGCTGCAAAGCCTATTTAGTTCAAAGAATCTATTTAGTTCAGATCTATTTGCGACGGCAAAACAACACATAGCGAAAATAATTCAAAAGCATGCTTCGCGCAAAACAAAACTCCGTCGGGTCGGTGATAAATTGATGCGGGTTTATTTGGGCTCGATCGTCCTTCGCCGTTTAAGGCGTCTTATACTGTTATCATAATGCTAAAAATGACAAAAATGATGAAAATATAAATAAGTGTAGGCGCGGATCTAGGGGGCGCGCCCCCTGAGCCGGGTCGCGCCCATGTCGCGCCCATAGAGCGCAACTTTTTGCATGTGGCACCCCCCTGACCGAAATCCTGGATCCGCGCCTGAAATATTACACCTTACCAAGAATGCCTCAAGAAAATATATAAATAAATGTCTTTCTGGTCTTATATTTCTTCTGGTATGTAAATAAGTGGCTAATAGGTAACTTATCCGTGAGCGGAATTCAATCTTTAAAGGAAAGCCTAAACAACACGTCCTGCTTATCCAAATTGAATCTAGTTTTAATGATGCTATACAACTGGTATCGCTTCAAGGCCCGCCATGTCGCATGACATGCAGAAAGTGATCAGAGTTGAGGAAGTCTGACAATCACCTCAGGATTGCAGCAACTTTTGAACTCACGATATGAAAATAAGCATATTTAAAATAGTTTTTAGAACATAGCACATGCTTGAGAACAAATTATGTTCATGGCTGTTATGACTTATGAGCATTATGAGAGTTAATTGATAATTCGTGTTTATATAGCCTTTGCTCATGTTAAAGTATACAAATTTGAAAATTACAAAAAGATATATACTAACTAATATTTCACCATTGCGGCTTCATCAGAGTTAATTTTCTTATTTTCGAATTTTTATACTTTAACATGAGCAAAGGCTATATAAACACGAATTATCATAACACATGCTTATCAATCGAAAGGACGATGGACTACGGATGGCAGTTCTAGAAGGTTCTTTAAGGGCCACCTCCATCAAAGGGCCCTCTGAGAAAGACGCAAGAAGGTGCCCTTGATCGCTCACCAAGCAGCCTTCATCAGAGGGGCCTCCCTCGCACAAGCCGAAAGGGCCCCTGAGCGGGTCAGAGGGCCCCTCTGAACACGTCCGAATGCCCCTAAGCCAGCACAGTAGGGCCCCCTGGCCAGTAGGCAAATGGTCGTCCTCAGGGGGAAAATGAAAAATTTTCGGATTTCGACAAATTGCAGAAGGGGTGGATTAGTACTGGTGTAGCAATTCTGAAACAGCTCATATTCCACCTTTTTTTCGGTTTTTTGATTTGAATAATTCCTGACTACTTAAAATACAACATTTTCGTAAACACTTTCGGGCGCCACATTACAGCATCGGATACTCCCACAAACATTGTGAATGAGACATCAATAAGATCTATTGAATTTCGAAATTCTTAAAAGATTCGGAATTCGTATAATATGTACAACGTTCCAAACAACTTTTCTCTTTCTTTTTTTTTTATTCGAATAAAATCCACTGACTCTCTTAAAATCCCATTTTCAGAGCAACTTTTATGTCGGGCGGTTAAAACCGACAGCGCCAGCCCTAAAGAGTAGGCAAACACGGACATTGAAAACCAAACAATCATGTACTATTGCACCTTTAAACATACACACTGGTAGATAAAGCTGAAAGTGCTTCCAAATGGCACGAACAAAAGTAATTATATAAGACCATTTTGGTTTCTCGAAACTCGGAATCAATGATGCATAAACGAAAAAACCAACAGGCCGGAATACGGCTAGTCCTACTCCCCAGGTTTCAACTTAGCGGGAACAAACAACTGACATGTAGATATCAAGCATTTCTATAGCGCGACACACCAGAATGATGCAAGTGGCTTTAAGGGGCCTTATAAGCCTTTTAATGGAGCATAGATGTAGGATAAATTGGCCAGTACTTAGCGCACGGTCACATTTTGTCGAACACATGAGGCACGGACAGAGGAATTAAATCACCCTATGCACGCATCAAAGAAAGACAAAATAAGCGGTGAGTTGTGAATAATGTGACTTCTTATTTGGACTACGAACAGGTTCTTTTTTATAAAACTGAGTAATATCTAAACCTATTAGAACGAGTTTGTTCATCACGTACTATTATGAGGCGTAGCTTGGTTAATAGTTTGAATGTCGGATAAAACACGATAACACGAACGCTATGAGACGGTATATTGACGATAGGTTATCACCACTACTCGATTTGGGTGAAACGTTTTTTCATTCAAGGGATAGTGTTATGATATCGGATCTGTGGCGGTCAAGGAATGTACAATACTAAATGTAAATTTGACATTTTCACCTAAACAAACTGTTTTTGAGTCGGAAATTAATTGCTTCACAAAATACTGAAATACCTATGCAGGGTGTTGCCACGGGGACCTGAGGGCCCACGGTACGCCCCACGTGGGTCCTTCCGAAAGGACCGCAATCCCCAGTGTATGTTTAATGTAAGTAAGTTTTCGAGCAATATGGCTTATTGTATTCGAAATATGTCCTCTGCAGACCCGTCTCTCTAAGTCTAAAAGCAGGTCCAATTAGATCTATAACGTCTATCGGGAACCACTAGCATAGGACCAATGTAAATTAAAATTCTCTATCTGACCAGTAAGCCCTTTCAGAGGCCAGAGAGGAGCCTCTGGAAGGATCAGTATTGTCTGTCTTGGAGAGCCAGAGTGGGCCCTCCATGGAGGCACAAGGATGGTCCTCCGGAAGCCACATTCAGAGCCCTACTGGACGAACACTCAGAAGTGCGAATAGCGCCCCTTTTGAAGGGTCATAAGATTGACCCTCAAAGGAGACGCAGAAGTGGGCCTCTCTGGATGGAGGGTCTCCAGCAATAGAATAACCATCGCATCGCCAACCACCGCTTATTAAGGACAGAGAGAAAGAGCGTTCTAGGAGGCGAGACTAATGAGACCTTTAGAGGAGGGCGCGAGTCTTGGCTGGGATGCCCCAAATGGAGGCTGACAGAGGACCAGGCTGGGCCTTTGAACGCTCCTTAGTCGGCAAGTCTCATTATTAGGATGCAAGGTGCGGGGCCTTCTGGAAATGCCGAGTTGAACTCTGGAGTCTGGAGGCCAAATTGGCATCTCTCTCGGAGGTTGCGCCCAAGGTGGGGGACACCCTGAAGGGCACAGTTCTGTGTCATCATTGCGCTTAATGTACTCAAAAATTTAGGTCTCCTATACGGAACCAGGGGTCAGGGTGCGCCCCTCTTGGAGGTCAAGCGTGGGTCCATTTGAGAAGTCACATTGGTTCTTTCAGAGACCAGAGTGGGTCCTCCAGAGGCCAGAAGGACCATTGAAAGGTCAGGAGAGTCCCTCTGGGAGCTTAGAATAGGCCTACTGGGCCCAATCCTTACCAAAGTGCGCAGTAGATCGCACCTAACATTTTAAAACAAACGCCGTAAGTGGCCACACTATTGGTGCCGCACGAAGAACACGACCAGGGTGTTTCGCCATGAAAACGTTTGACACACCCAATTTTCATCTAAACCTTAGACCAACCATGCTCCCGACTCATTATATCTATGCCGTCTCTCAAAATTATCAACAAAACGTTAATGTTTGACATCATCCATGAACGCTATTGTTTCAAGCCACAAGGGTAACTAGAATATTCCCAACAGTGTTTTCCTTGACCGTAAGAATGAAGACAGTGCAAGCTAACACAACAATCAAGTAATACATGTTTTGAATTTAATCTAGATGAAAAGGTTTTGACTTGACCGAATATCCGATTTAATGTTTGTTAAGGTCTCCTAAAAAGACAGGCGCAGATCCAGACAAGTTTTCCCACAGCGCGCGGACGGCATCGCCAGTAACGCTTCACCGATCCAGATGTCACACCGGGACCCCTCACAAAAATAGCACCAAAAATCGACAAATCCTCCACTGCGCCGAAATTTGACCACATATTTTTTCAGGTACCCACAGATTCCATGAAATTCCCAAAAATTCGGCCGTCGGCCATTGGCACCTGGCAGCCAACAGTAAAAGCTGATGAGTGTGTCGGAGACACTCGAGACAGAAAGGCACACCTGACAACATCGACTCACCAAGGTGGAGTTATAGCCCCTATACCAAACACTATATGTATATCAAGCGGCCCATAACTTACCTAATTTCAATAAAATACCGACTCGTTAAATTATACAATTTAAGGATATCCTGAACACACGAACTGAGCCAACAATATACCGGCAAGAATGCCATGCCGCACCGACCTCTCCGCGACCCCCAGAGCCTGCCGCTTGGGATCCAGACCCGCGAGAGTCCCATCCGGTTATTTATTAACAATGTTTACCTACAGTTCCCGCCGCCCAGTAACGGGGTGCACGCGTTTCAAATTAACAACATATTAGCTGGGAACCTATGCATCTGCATATCCAGTGTGCCTGAGCATGCATCAGTTAAGGAAACTGGTCGTTACAGCGATTTACCCATCATCGGCGCTTGCTGGTCGGTTGAACGGCAGCCGAGTGCGCCGAGGACCAAACATGTTTTCGAAAAGTGGATTTAAGGTAGTCAGAAATTCATTTTAGCGAAAAACCGAAAATACAAAAGTTGTTCAGAATTGCTTACTACATTCCGATCCACCCTCGCAATTTTCCAAATCGATTTTTTTGTTATACGACCATGCCTACTAGACAGGTCGTAGGAGCCCCTGGGCAGGTCGGAGGAGCCTGAGCGGGTCGGTAGGGCGAAAAAAGCCAGCAGTTCCTTACCAGATCGAAAGGGCCCCTGAGCAGGCTGGAAGGCCCCTTGAGAAGTTCAAGGGGCCCCTGTGCGAATTCAGAGGGGCCCCTGACCAGACAGAAAGGGTATCAAATATCGCTGCATTTGCAACTCAGCAAAATATTTAAGTATGCAATTACTTATAATGGATATGTACTATGAACTATGTAAGCACTTCGATAGAAACGCTTAAAGCTTATAAATGTTTAGTTCTAAGTAAGAGAAAGGATATTTTGACTCATTCGACATTATCCGCAATTTTGGGACAAAACTGAAACTTTACCTTTTCAGATATTTTGTTTTGTAACAGCTGAATTCAATATCTGATGGCTTCAAATGTCAAACCTGTTTTTGATAGCAAATTGATACGGCTTGACAATGATTTGTGTAGATATGCTGTACACTGTACAGTGATTCTGTCAATTTCACTACAAGGATCCAAACAGAAGCCTTGGCTCCCCCAAAGTCTCCTCCTTTCTTGAAATTGGGTGGCCTCCAAATCGCTCAATGCAAGGTCAAAACAATACGGTACCATCATCGAGCATGACCATTGAGCCAAACATGACTATGTGAGCACACTCCATCCAGCGAAAGTTCCACACAACAGCACTGCAAAAGATCCCATTCGCGAATCCCACCCACAGCAAATCGCTGAGACCCCTGATTCCCCCACCCACATCAACAAGTCCGTTGTGCCCCACTCACCTCTGAACGAGGTCGTTGCTGCGGTCGTCGCCGCGATCCTCATCCTCGGACATGTCAGCGGCGGCGGCGGTGGCGGCGGGGTCGTCAGTGTTCAGCTCGGCTCGCCAGGCCGGCTTCGAGGCTGCGCTGGCGCCGGTCGCCGTGTTGCGCCGCTCGTCCAGGTGGCCTCTGCGCCGCGCCACTGTCGACAGGCTGACGCGCAGGCTCTGACAGTCGTAGTGCACGAGCGCCCGCCGTCTCCTGCGCTCCTCCTGCCTCGCCTCGCCGTCCAGCGAGTCGGACGAGCGAGTCGTCTCCGGCTCCGTGACGCGAGGCGACTCCTTAACACTCCCGCGCAGCTTCCTGAACAGCGACTGCTCGGCGCCGCCGGCCTTGCGGCTGCCGCGCCGGTCGCGATCCCACAGCCGCTGCAGACGCGAGCGCAGCCGGGGGCTGGCGTCGGCCGCGTCACCCTCGTCAGCGTCACGCGCCGCCTCGCGCGCCGCCGCCAGCTCCGGGTCCAGACTGCGGAACTCGGTCAGCACGGCGAACGCCGCGTCGCCGCCGATGGCGTCGATGGAGCCGTGGGAGCCGAACTCGCGACGCAGCCCGCCGCCGCCGGCCGCCGGCTCCAGCTCCAGTGACGAGTTGGAGCGGTACAGCGCGCCGCCGCGCCCGCCGGCCGCCAGGGTTGCCGCCGCGCCGCGCGTCGCGCCAGCAGAGGCTGCGGCAGGTGCGGCGCGGCTGCGCTGCCCCCCGTGAAGCCGCTCGCTGCAGCTGGCGCGTGTGGCGGCCGGCCCGAACGCGGCGCGCTGGCTGTCGAATCTGCTCTGCAGGCGGGCGGGCGAGTGTGTGTAGGCGCGCTGTCGCGGAAGCAGCGGCAGGCCGGCCGGCGGCGGCATCATCAGGCCGTCCATGGCCAGCGGGTGGGCGAGCAGCGGCGCACCCGTAGTGGCGGGTTCGCCGCCCCGCTCGACACCGTGACGCCGATCCGCCACTGACACTGCCAACAGAGAGGGGACCGGTCAGAGCGGCGCACGGGGTCAGGCGGTGCACACTGCACAGATACTGCGCTCAATATGCCACACTATGCGGACGCAGAGCGGCGGACGCTCAGTGGCAGGAGACAGATGGTAATCGTATGGGTCGCACATTTAACCATACTCGTTTTCAGCTCTTCTCAAGGTGAATGGAGGCAGCCATAAGTTTCGCATTGATTTATAGTTTTAATAATATAGGATGTCCAAAAAAACCTGATGTGATTTTACGTGTTTTTTTTTGTAACAAACACCATGGATGGGTTCTCAATTCTCATCCATGCAATCACTGAATATGATAAATCACATATGGTGATACTTTCCGATTCATGGCAAAACAGATAATGCATTACATTGGTATGTACACATACAAAGTGTCAGAAAACTGCTCTTCATTTTGGTCGTCCAGAACTTATTTCTAAGTGTTTTTCGATACAATTTCCGGTACGAAATAAAAGAGGCAAAACAACCATCGGGTTGTAAAAATCAGCTTTCTCAAAACGTATTGTGATGCCTCTTTAACCAATCAAAATTATTTTATGGGTTTTATTTTGACCATTTGGCATTTTTTAATAAATTTTTGAGGAGAAAAGAAATGGATATTTTTTATTGAAAGAATACAAATTAAAAATTTTGTGGAATGGCAATCGATTGTTTAACCGCCCACTGGGCCTCTGCATTTTTCCTTCGCGCCGACTGTGGGTTTGAACACCCTCCATCTAACTCGGCTCTATGGGCTCGTAGACCAAAACAAAAAAACATGTTTCGAAACCTGTTATCAAAATCATTTTAAACTATTTATTTTTTTTCTCTTCATGTCCAAACTCAGGTCACGAAGGTACGAAGGTTTAAATTTTTCCGTTTCTAGGACATCGCTCCAGAAACCCCAAAAATATCTCGGAAACTATGCTTTCTAGAAACAAACGTTAAAAAACAATCGCTAGCCATTTAAATTTGCAATCGACCTGGTTTTCCTCAAATTTGACCTCAGGTCAATAGTTTAGGCTCTAGAGGTCATTAAAGTAAAAAATGCTGATTTTAGGCAAAACATACTTTCGGAAATAACTTCTTACCTAATAAAGATATCGCAATACTGTTTACACCATCGTGTTTGTCTTGTCAAGGCGATTTTGAAATATGTTAAATTTGATCATGTTAGGTCAAATTAAAAATATTAAATGAGGTCAAGGTCAAGTGGTGGCCCAAGTAGGTCATGTTGCATATCAGATGTGTCTTGACGAGACAAACACAATGGGAAAAGTTACACTTCTCTATCTTCATTATGTTTAGAGTTATTGACGAAAAAAAGGTGTTGGTGACCTCGGATGACCTCAGATAACCCCGTAAGGCTCCCTGAGCAAAACCTGCACTTGGATCATACATTATATCCAGTATCCTATTATAACATTGTCCAGAAGGAAATGGACTGATATCGTCGAAAAAGAAAGCATGATATTTCTCCATTGACTTTATAATTGGGAGGTCACAAAATGTGATCCGACTCAGGTCACGATATAAAATATTCGAGAAAAATTTTTGTTAGATACGCTGTATTCAATGTGATCATAAAAGTTTGATTCGATCCGTTTGAACTGTGCGTCTGCACGACCGCAAAATCCTTTTGGATTAGGTGGGGTTCACTTGACTGGTGCACTGACTAACCCGATTACGAAACTGGAATTTTTCGCATAAATGTGCGGAAGGATTGAATTGATGATTAGTTATGCAAAATTTGGCGGCGCTACGCGCCGCCGTATTTTCGTTATCTTGATAAAACAGGAAGGGGGGGCGTTCAAACACCCCCCAGTGGGGCGAAGGTTAATACATACCTACTTGGTAACTTTCGTTTGCCAACATGTCTTTTGGGGGGCAAAAGACATGTTGTCCCCCTTCTAGGCTTTGGGGGGCATGGCTGGATTGCCCCCTGGATCCGCCAGTGAACGGTCTAAGGTATTGCCACTTTTCAACGTTCAACAAATTGAAAAGAAAGCGATATGTCCTGTCGCGCTCCCAATAGTTGAGGAAAACAATAATCATGAACTACGAAATAAGTACATTTGCTATAGGTAACCTTTGCATACGATAGGCGCGGAACGGGGGGGGGTACCGGCAACCGTGCCCCCTTGAATCTGCAAGGGGGGCACACATATCAAAGAGCCCTCCTTACAATGGTTGGTCAAGTCAAGGTATATGATTTAGGTCTAGTTTAAATTATGGGAACACAGATTGTGTAATGCCGTGCATATTTACGAGCGTGATAATGCTCGTGGAAAAACGATAAATGTTGTGAAAATCGTAGAAATTCAAGTTTTCAAGCAAATTGCAAACAAAAACCGTCAAAAGAAAGAAAATGACATTGTCTTCTAAATGGCTGTCTCGGATTTGCGAAATTTTGAGTCTTTGACCCAAAAAATGCACAAAAGCTGTGTTTTAAATACGTTTTTCACGACATCAAGAATTTCTAGCTATTAAAAAGGGGGAAAATAAAGCATCACGTATGAACGACATCCAAACCAAATTCCCAATAATATATTTACTTTTGACTGACTTTAGCTCCCTAACGATCAGTAACTCATGACGTTATTTTTAGAAGTCAAGTTGTATACCTGTAGTGATCAGATACATTAATTGGACTATCTCAACCAGTACAAACCGTGTCATGGAACACCGAACAGATGATTTTTGTTCTCTCGCGAAGAGTGGAATGGAATATGATAATAAAGAAATCAAAAGTTCAAGAACATTAAACCAATTTAAAACAAGATAAACATAGCAGAACTGACAAACCAGAAACCAGTAAAATTATATATTAAGTTGTTATGAAAAGTGCGTAACATGATATGGGCTGCACAGGGGCGCAGCCAGACCTTCGGCAAGGGGGTGGCACGGGATCTCCAGAGGCCCCCTCGGCAAAGATCCCCTCCCCAAAAAGTGTTGCGAAAAAATAATTATGGATTTGGACCCATATATTTAGCAGGGCCCCTGAAAAGTCGCAAACAGGGACATCGCCGATAACATTATAGTGTGAAAATCAACCAGATGGGGGGGGGGGGCACGTGCCCCCTCTGCCCCCAGGCTGCGCCCCTAGGGCTGCAACATAAACTGCGAAGTATCCCCACCGTGCCCATAGAAAATCCTTTTTCCAGATACAGACAATAAAATGCAACCGCTGTATTTTTTTGACAAAAATGTTCAAGAAGCATGTCTTTTTATTTAGATTAACAAATTTCAACACTTGATGTGACCTGACCCTGACTTTATATGGTGTCAGGATGTGAACATAGCTGCTGCTATCGAACCATTCGTGTAAAATAACCCATTAAACATGTGTCGCATGACTTCCGTAGATCTCTTGCAAATAGTAACCTTTTGTGACCTGATGCTTTGCTTACAAATTTACTTCAGCTGAAGTGTGAGATGCATTATACCTTTGAGAGCACTTTGTGTGATAAAGGGGACAAATCAGGCTTTTTGATGGAAAAGTAGGACTTTAAATTTATAATATATTTAATATGAATATATATTTATATATATATATTATTTATATTATATTATATTTATTATATCTATATTTATATTTATATTTTTATTTTAATTTATAAATTATAATTTAATTATATTTATTTATTTTATAATTTATATTGTTATATTTATATTTTTATTTATATTTATATTTATATTTTATTATTTATATTTTATTTATATTTATTTTTATTATTTATATTTAATATTTATATTCTATTATATTTATTTTATATTATATATATTTTAATAAAATTTTTATTTATATGTTATATTGATATTTATATTTATATTTATTTATATTAATTATTATTATATTTATATTAATTTTTTATTTATTTATTTTATTATATTTATATTTATATTATATTTTATTTATATTTTATTTTTATTATATTTATATTTATATTATATATTTATATTATATTTTCTTTTATTTATATTTATATTTATATTTTATATATATTATATTATATATATATATATTTATATATATTCTTATAATATATTTAATTATTATATGTATATATATATTTTATTATTTTATATATATAATTATATTTAATTTTTATTTATATAAATATATATATATAATATATTTATATTTATTTAGATATTATATATATTTATTTTTATATTTTATATTTATATTTATTTTATATTTATATTTATATTGTATATTTTATTATATTTATCTTATTTTATTATATATATAATATATATATATTATTGTGTATATATATATATATAATATATATATATTATTATATATATATATTAGTTATATATATATATATATATACATACTATATATAGTATATTATATATATAATATTATGATACTATTATATATTTATTATATTATATTTTATTATATATATTTTATTTTATATATATGCTATAATATATATATATATATATATATATTTATATATTATATATATACTATATATATATTTATGACTTTGGACCTAACTTTCAGCTGACATGTGACCTAATTTTAAAATGTCATGCACGCGTTAGATGCGTCTCACTTTCGCTTTCAATTGCCGTCTTACGCGTCTCACTGTGGTTACTTGTTCGGAAATAACGAGGTGCAAAATCTGCCTCCCTAGTAAGACGTGTTCGGCTGAATACCCCAGTGGAGTGCGGGTTAACCCGCGCACTGGCGGATCCAGGATTTTCATTGAGGGGACTGCATGGCCGGGGGATATTTTTTTAGCACCCGAGGGGCACCATGTTTTTGTTGTTGTTTAGGGGTTAAAGCCCCCAACTTACGCAAATTCAATATAGCAATTAGCAATATTGAAGATAATGCTATTTTCTTTCTTCCGATGTTTTGTATTTTTGCAATTTGCATCAAAAATCGATGTTCCACGGTTTTAAAACATTTATCGTGATGCTTTTTGGGCGTCGGGGTGCACTCCCCAGAAATGAAGACGCCCTCCATGGTTTAAGGGGCGTCCTCCATGGGTTTAGGAGCGCCCTCCATGGGTTTGGGTTGGCGGTCGCCTTCTGCATGGAGTTTGAGGGGCACCTACGGCGCCCAGATTGCGCTTTGGGCGCAAAACTACTTGCCCCTGCGCCTTCGGCGCAGGAGCGCCAATTTCCATTGAGGGGGAATGGTTGCCAGCCAGCCCTGGTGCCCCCTAGATACACCCCTGAACCCACGCCCACTTTTTTCTCAATATCTTGAAAGTTATGATAGATATTGACGCATAATTTTCAATAAATTGATGTAGTTCTTTGGAAGATAATACGTTTTATTGACGTCATGCCATGCAATGTTTGGATGAAAACGATAAATGTTTGAAGACCCATAGAAAAGTGAATTTCGATAACAAATGCAAATACAAACGTTAAAAGAATGCAAATTAGGTACATTGTAGTTAGAATGGCAATCTCAGACTCAAAACCCCAAACTACCTCGGAAGTTTGGAGTCTTGACCCCTAACTTTGTTTTACACATTTTTGTGAAGATATTTAAAAAATAATGTAACTACATTAGAGAAACTCAGAAACCAATAAGGAAAATATCAAAACAAAATTACATTTTTTTGCCTGACTTATGGCATTCAAGTTTGTGTAACTCATGACATTATTTTTTAGCTGCTCTTTTTGCTTTCAGTGATCAGATACAAAACAGTAAATGCCACTGTCTTATTTCTGAGTCAAAACTGATCTAGAAACACATCTTTTTATTTGTATTGATCAATTTTAAGTTTTTACGTTTTGTGACATGACCTTGACCTTGTGATGTTAGTTTGTGAAAATGTCTGCTTCTATAACGTGTAAATAACTCACAAAACAAATGTTGCGTGACTTTCGTATATATTTTGCTGTTTGTGACCTGACCTTTACCTGTGCTTACCAAGTCAATTTTGATTATGGCGGAAGATGTAATTATACATTTGGGGAGACTTTTGTGCAATACACCTAACATCATGTTCTTAGGTTATATATATATTTTTTTTTCGTTGATCGCCAACAGAGGCTATCGCTCCACTGACAGGCGAAGTCATGAATATAAGACAACTATAGAATAACCACCCACAGGCACAACATATCACATCATCATCGCACAAGACCCTAAAGTCCTACAAGACAAAAACTACAGGGGTTAAAAGACGTACTTCAACACCTGGATTTTAAAAGCTCCAAAACTGTCATAAAAGATGTCTGCGTTAAAAGCACGGCCTAAAAAGGCATTAATTGCTCTAGAGAGCCGGCAGAACATCCCTAAGTCTATAGTTCTTACTCGTGCTCGAGGCACAGTAAAAAAGAGAGACGGTGCGGGTCGATCGAGGCGGCACGTGCAGGGGAAACGTCTCGAGCAGGACCCGAGAGTCCACTTTCCCCCGCAGGATGTCCTCAAGAAGAGCAGATCGTGCTGCACTCTGCGTGATGTTAAGGAAGGAATTTTGAAATGGAGCAGAAGGCTACCATAAGAAAGAAGAATTTAGCTTGTCCCGGATGGAATGTATGAGTAGTAGCCAAAAATGAGGAATTTCGTGTTGCAAACTCGATCAACCCGCACAGTGTGGAGAGCTAGCCGCCCCCGCCCAGACACGTTACAGTATTCTAGAAATTGAACGCACGTTCGGCGAAGTACGTCAATGCTAGGCACTGCGCTGCGGTTGATTTTGAAGTGCTGGTTCAACCGACTTTGAAAAAAACGAGTTAAGGAGGTCAGGCGTCGGTTAGCCCTACTGACCTATGTCAGAGACAAGTGTGATGCAAAGGTTAATTTGAGTCTAGTGTTAACGCCGAGCTCCCTAATTTTGGCTTCTATGAAATCGAGTTTTCGGTACTATTGATAAAATTTTGGTTCTGGACGGGGTGCACCCCTGAAGAGTCATCGTAAAACGATTTGCAATTTTTGTCAGTGGTTAAAAAGTGAGTTCCCCCACCTGACGGACCAGGCTGACAGAAAGACTGGAGGATTCTCGCTGCAGTAACAGTCCGTCAGCTGGGGAGGTGATTTTGCGGAAAATTTTAACATCGTCGGCAAGATACAAAAGGGCAAGCGGATACCAGTGTAACTCGGTAAGATCGTTTTTATGAACATAGAAAAGAGAAGGGAGCCAAAACGATATCCTTCTGGAACGCCGGAGGTCCCACCTGCCGGTTCCAGTCGGAGGTTTTTGCCCGTTGACGATAACTCTCTGGCGTCTATTCAGACAGCATACGAGAACGAACCATTCCAATGCACAGCTCCTCTTTCAAGTGGTAGGAGTGTTTTAGCTTGTGAATAGGAGGTATGGTTGACGCTCTGAAAAGCGGGCCGAATAATACAGTAATAAAATGGCGTCCGCTGAATATCCGTCGGATAATGGCTCCCAACGCGTACTTAAGAATAAACACCTTCTAGTTGTGTTGCAGAACTGATCCCCTTGTCATGGCCGTCTAGGGGTAAACCATGCTGCTTGCCTAGCTCAAAACCGGTTGGCAACAGTGGCGGAACCAGCTCGTCATATACAACCCTCCTTTGTCCTTTTCTTCGTGTCATTTCTCGTTCCAGTATCTTCCCGAAGAGAGGGAGCAGGGAAATAGATCTGTAATTTGATGGCTCTTTTTTTGTCGCCTTTTTTGTATAAAATGGTATGATGTTTGCCTGCCCCCATCTCCGTGGGAAGACACCGGAACTCACTGACAGGTTACAAATCTTATTGATAGGGATGGCCAGCTCGTTCGCGCACTCCGTGATTATCCGAGCACTGATATTATCAGTCCCGCATGCCTTGTTGGGCACTGACCATGGTGAAGGCAGCTCGCACAGGCCGCCCCAGAAACAGCTTATGCGACATTCATGTTTCGACTGGTAAGCTCGTGGCTTGAGAAGGTTCTGCACACGTGGTTAGAAAAACTTGGCTGCAAATGCCTCATTCAAGTGCGTCCGCGCGTTTCTAGGTCATCCGACACGAGTACACGATCAGAGGTTGTACGAGTACCGGTGATACACATGATTTCTTAGTAATACATTTTAAAACGACCAATAACGTTTTGGGTTTGTCTTAAATCGTAGTGAGCTTCCGCAAATATTAAAAATACATACGAGCCAGACACAGATTTAATAATCACGTCTCCTATTCGCAACTCAGCCTGGTCGCAGGGTAGGGGTTTCCACGCAGCCCGAAAGCCGCCCTCCTTCAGCCGGAGAGCGATCGCATGCCGCGCCGTCAAACCAAGGGAAGACGGGCCGGAGGATCACCGTGGGACGTGGTCAGCGATTGGCCCGACTCAGCAAGGGGTAGAAGGTGTCCACTGCTTCGTCGACTCCGACGTCGTCCAGTAGTGCCCACGGGATCAGGGAGAGACTCCGGCGCAGGCCTTCAAAATCCGCCCGCCTGTAGTTGAGGGCGGAGCGCCGATTGATCACAGGCCGACGGCTCACCGGCACGCTGAGGGTGGCAAGTTGTCTCCCTGTGGTCCGAGACGAGCAGGCCGTCCCGCACGATGACTGCGCCGACATGCGTTGGTTCAGCACTAGGTCGAGAATGTTTCTCTCCCCTGGTGGCTGGCAACACCCACTGCTTCAGACCTAGTAGGTCGCACATTTCGACGTAACTTAGCGGCACGGCTCGTAAGCTCTGCGCACGTCAAGGAGCAGCGCCGTCGTGACCCGGCCCCGATTCCAGTGGCAGCTTCAGGTACATTGAAGTCTCCGACGGCGACCACTCTGGCGTCCGTGGTTCAACCGCCGACAGGGGCGGCACTATCCCGTCCATCGCAGCTTCGTTCGTCGGGAAGGGCGGTAGCTAACGCCAGCGTCACAGAACGCCCCTGCAGCTCGGGACAGCACATCTCGGTGTCGGCGGGTCCGGCAGACACAAACAAATATTTATATATATAATATATATATATATATATATATTTATATATATTATATATATATATATATTATATATATATATATCATATATATATAAGCGCATGATAGCCGTGCGAACAGATACCTAGCCAAAGGAGGAACGGGCCCATGTCTGAGCAAAACACCAAATTACAGCTAGAGTAAAAGTGACCGTGCTGACGACCCGACTCCCCCCCGTCAACATTTAGGCTGAGGAGAGAAATTTGAGGATTGAAATCGAAGTGCCCCCCTTGCCCAGAACCGTTCCGCCGCCACTGTGCATGCGTCTTGCTTTGCATTTAAAAAAATATTATTTTCAAATACAAACAGTTGTAATTTTACTTTTAAATCGAGACTTGATCAATGAAATATCATACATCCTGCAAAATATAATGCATAAAAATATATTCAAAATTGTAATATTTACATTACGCAATGTTTTACAGATGGCAGCGACATCAAACAAAGCGCCACTTCTCGCGTCCGGTCAGTTCCGAGTCTGTAGTGGCTGCCGAAATAACCGGCCGCGCGTCCGGTCAGTTCCGAGTCTGTAGTGGCTGCCGAAATAACCGGCCGCCGTCTTGGTCTTGGTCTGTATCGCCACAGTTCAGACGTAAACACAGATGCGTGAGTCGGCAAAGTAAACGATCGAGTTACGGGACCACTTACAAAAGCGCATCCAACGCCTGCCTCCGACTTGGAACCATCCGTGTAAAAATGAGCATGGTTTCCATAAAGAGACACGCTCTGATGCTCGAGATCGAAACTCGGCCGATGAAACATATTTATTTGTAAAATCTGCGAGCGAAACATCTAACGAGACTGGCAGCAAACTGCCGTCTGCCTCTGATAACAGTTATTGCACCCTCACGTAGAAAGGGACAGCTCGCATAAGCTTACCGTCCTGAAAAGCTGCTTTGACAGGCCGGGAGAAAACATAAGTCGTAACTGTCAGTAGGGTGCTCTGGAAATAACCGCAGCTTCCGCAATCCGCAGCATATCGCATGCTATAAGGAGGGAACGTCTGAGAGCAGGCGGTGGCTCATGAGCCTCTGCAGTAGCCAGTAAAAGGTGGTGTGCGGAATGCACCTGTCACTACTCCCAAGGCTGTGTCATGCAGTGTCAAGAGTTCGCTTATTTGTGGCAAAGACACTGTCGTAAACAATGCAGACGTACAACATGGGCGGATTCAGAACGGCTGGTTTGGGTCACTTTGGGGAGGGCAAATCCCCAAAAGTATCGCACAATTCTGAAAACTCATCGGGTTTCGCTTGCTATGTATCAGTAACTGATTAATAAAAAATGTGTGTGAAAGTTGCTTAGATTTCCTATTACCTCAGGAAATGTGTCAACTTTGCGCCGATTTGGAGTGTTTTGGGGAGGCGGGGCATGGCCACGTGCCCCCCTCTGTATCCGCCCGTGCAGGCATAATAAAGTATTAAACGTATCAGAGAACGGTATAACAGTAAAAGTGCTGCTCGATCCCAACCATACGTGGTTCGTGAAACGTACTTTAAAACATGCAACGCTTTCGTCAGCGACCTAAGGCGCTCTTTGCAGGTAAGACGACTATCGAGCAAAAAACAAGAAACGAACGGACTGTTCAAACTTCAAGAGGAATATTTACTCCATGGATGCGCAGAGGAACGCTGGTATAAGTGCAGCCACAACGTCGGGAGAAATAAATACAGTTTGTTTATTAGGGTTTTAGGGCGCACCGACACCTTTGGTCAATTTGCGCCCAAAATGCCTGCAGAAATGCATATGTCTGTCTGTCTGTCTGTCTGTCTGTCTGTCTGTCTGTCTGTCTGTCTGACTGACCTGACTGTGACCTGACTGTGACCTGACTGTGACCTGACTGTGACCTGAATGTGGCCTGAATGTGACCTGACTGTGACCTGACTGTGACCTGACTGTGACCTGACTGTGACCTGACTGCGGGGGTGGGGGAAAAACCACCTGGAAAAAAAAAAAAAACTGACCCCTGGGGGGGGAAAAAAAAAAGAACCCCCCTTGGGACCCCTTTTGGAAAAACCCCCCCTTGGGACTTGGGGGACTGACTGACTGACTGACTGACTTGCGTTTGATGGAAGCCCGCTATTTTCGATGAGATGCAACGGCAAAGGACAGCCCGTAGTCTCGTCACGAGATGCCTAATTGCCTAAGATTGGACATGGAGACAATCCCCCCTGGCGCCTTCGGCTCCAGGGGGGAGGCGGCAATCGGCATGGCCCCCATTGCCCCCATGATGATGATGATTGGGGCTTTAGGGCGCCGCAACAAAGTAGTTATATGGCGCCCATCCCATTTGCCCCCATATATACGCCACTGGTCATAGGCGTACTACATGGTAACGGACCATAAAACACGTCAGCGGTCTCATTTGTATTGCAGATATTGCAATAGCAAGCGTACTGTGCGCGATCTGGCGAGAGATGCATGTCAGATCTGCGCACGGGTCACGACTGAGCTGTCACCAGCCGGACCCACACACGGCAGCGGCTGCCGACCCGCTGCAGCTGGCATCCCTTCACCTGGCCTGGGGAAGCGGCGCTCCTGGACAAACCTCCCGAGCCGGATCTTCAGCCTGCCTGGGAAGCGGCCCTCCTGGACAAACCTCCCCGAGCCGCATCCCTTCCACCTGGCCTGGGGAAGCGGCGCTCCTGGACCAAACCCTCCCGAGCCGGCATCCCTTCACCATGGCCTGGGAAGCGGCGCTCCGGACAAACCTCCCGAAGCCGGCAATCCCTTCACCTGGCCTGGGGCAGCGGCGCTCCTGGACAAACTCCGAGCCGGCATCCCTTCACCTGGGGAAAGCGGCGCTCCTGGACAAACCTCCCGAGCCGGCATCCCTTTCACCTGCCTGGGGAAGCGGCGTCTGGACAAACCTCCCGAGCCGGCATCCCTTCACCGGCCTGGGAAGCGGCGGTACTCCTGACAACCCCCGAGCCGGCATCCCTTCACCGGGAAGCGGCGCTGTCCTGACAAAACCTCCCGCAGCCGGCATTCCTTCCCTGCCTGGGGAAGCGGCGTCCTGGACAAACCTCCCGAGCGGCATTCCCTTCCACCTGGGAAGCGGCGCTCCATGGACAAACCTCCCGAGCCGGCATCCCTTCACCTGGCAATGGGGAACGCGGCCTCCTTGGACAAACCTTCCCGAGCGGCATCCATCACCTGGCCTTGGAAGCGGCGCTCCTGGCAAACCTCCCGAGCGGCACCCCTTCACCTGGCCTGTGGAAAGCGCGCTCCTGGACAAACTCCCGAGCCGGCATCCCTTTCACCTGGCCTGGGGTAAGCGGCGTCCCTGGACAAACCATCCCGAGCCGGGCATCCCTATCACCTGGCCTGGGGAGAGCTCGGCGCTCCTGGACAAAAACCCCGAGCCGGCATCCCTTCACCTGGCCTGGGGAAGGGCGCTCCTGGACAAACCTCCCGGAGGCCGGCACCCCTTTCACCTGGCCTGGGAAGCGGCGCTCCTGGACAAGCCTCCCGGAGCCGGCCATCCCTTCACCTGGCCTGGGAAGCTGGCGCTCCATGGACAAACCTCCCGAGCCGGCACCCCTTCACCTGGCATGGGAAAAGCGACGCTCCGGACAAACCTCCCGAAGCCGGCATCCCTTCACCGCATGGGAAAGCGTGCGCTCCGGACAAACTTCCCGAGCCGGCATCCCTTCACCTGGCCTGGGGAAGCGGCGCTTCCTGGACAAACCTCCCGAGCCGGCATTCCCTTCACCTGGCCTGGGGAAGCGGCCGCTCCTGGACAAACCTCCCGAGCCGGCATCCCTTCACCTGGCCTGGGGAAGCGGCGCTCCTTGGACAAACCTCCCGAGCCGGCATCCCTTCCCTGGCCGGGGAAGCGGCGCTTCCTGGACAAACCTCCCGAGCCGGCATCCCTCTCACCTGGCCTGGGGAAGCGTCGCTCCTGTACAAACCTCCCCGAGGCCGGCATCCTTTCAGCCTGGCTGGGGGAAGCGGCGCCCTGGACACCTCCCGAGCCGGCATTTCCTTCACCTGGCCTGGGGAAAGCAGCGCTCCTGGACAACCTCCCGAGCCGTTCATCCCTTCACCTGGCCTGGGGAGCGGCACTGCCTGGGACAAACCTTCCCGAGCCGGATCCCTTCACCGGGCCCTGGGGAAGCGCGCTCCTGGACAAACCTCCCGAGCCGGCATTCCCTTCACCTGGGGAAGCGGCCGCTCTCAGGACAAACCTCCCGAGCCGGCACCCCTTCACCTGGCCTGGGGAAGCGGCGCATCTCTGGACAAACCCTCCCGGCCGGCATCCCTTCACCTGGCCTGGGGAAGCGGCGCTCTGGACAAAACCTCCCGGAGCCGCATCCTTCACCTGGCCGGGGAAGCGGCGCTCCTGGACAAACCTCCCGAGCCGGCATCCCTTCACCTGGCCTGGGGAAGCGGCCCTCCTGGACAAACCTCCCGAGCCGGCATCCCTTCACCTGGGGAAGCGGCGCTCCAGGAAAACCTCCCGAGCCGGCATCCCTTCACCTGGGGAAGCGGCGCTCCTGGACAAACCTCCCGAGCCGGCAGTCCATCGCGCTTGTCAGTTGCCACCATCACGCGCGTTGTTCCCCCTCCCGGCCCGCACATATGTGGAAATGTTGAATGCAAAATCCAGACCTATCATACTTAGGGAGCAGCCCCGAGCCAAGTCAGTCGAAACTAAAGATATTGCTTTTAAATTCGGTTTGGGCATCGTCCATACTTGGTTCTCCTATATATACATTCTAGTTTTTTAATATGTTTGCAAATTTTGATTTTGTGGTTTTTATTCTGCGCGCCCGCAGGGCGCAACTTTTTGTATGGCGCCCCCTGACCAAAATCCTAGATCTGCGCCTGGGAAAACCAAGTATGGACGCAGGACGATGCCCTAACCGTGTATTGAGTTTAAACTGACTGTGGCTCCTTAGGTAAGATAGGTCAGGATTTTGTATTCGCCATTTCCAAATGCGCCACCCGCCCGCCCCCGTGCCGAATCCAGGCGCAGCACCGCACGGAGGCACGCACTGGACAAACCACCAAGATGGCCGACCTTGCAGGCAGTGACGTCACAGGGGGGGTTGAGCGGCGCGCGCGCCCGGCGGGCCTCGGCAGCCGCGCGATGACCTTGAACGCGGCGACTGCACCTGCCGGACCGCGACCGTCGCGCCGAGCGACCCGGCGACGAGCTGCACAGAGCCGACAGCTGCTCGCCAACCTTGCTACAGCACGGCGCAGGGACCTATGACCAACAAGCCGCAGAGCGCCATCGCGACGGGTTACCATGGAGAGCGTCGCCACGATCTGAAAATTACTGGGGACAAATCCAGGTGCACGTATACTTTAACATGTGACCATATTAGAGGAAGCTGCAAATTACCAGGAACAATGTCCATAGTGCCCCCAGTGGTGGCGACGCCCATGGTTACCATGGATGGCGTCTGGCACCTTGGAGTTCCTCGAGTCGTGGACTGGCCGTCGGCGGCGGAAGAACATAAATGTCCCATCTCAGAACTCGGGCAGGTGGCGCGCCAACGGGATCTGCTGAGTTTGAGTGGCGCGGAAGCCTCCATACGGGAGGGTGCGGAGCCGGAGGTGTGTGATTCACACGGAGATTAGTGAAGTGATGGGCGTCGTCACCACCGTGGACACTGGGGACAATTTTCAGCCATCCCGCATATATGGTCCCATACGTGTACTTGGATTTGTCCCTAGTAATTTTGAATGGTCACTGGTCAGTAGCGACTCCGTTGGAAGTGATTAGCGTGATAAGTGTGGTCAGGGTGCTCGACAGTATTGGGACGTTCCAAACAAGAGAGTCGACACTATCTGAAAATTACTAGGGACGAACAAATCCAGGTGGACGTGTACTTTAACATGGGACCATATAAGGGAGGCTGAAAATTACTAGGGACAATGTCCTTAGTGTCCCCAGTGGTGGCGACGCCCATAGTTCCGAAGTTTAAAAACCGATCACGAATATTTCAAAATAAAATCTGAGTTTCGTGTCATTATGCAGCGATCGCGTGTCTCCAGAAGCATAGACGAAGGGTGAGACTCAGGAAGAACTTCCCAAAGTTTAGAGACTGTCCTTCACACTGGCGGATCCAGAACCTGGGCATGGGGGGGCTAAATTTCAAAAAGTTTCATCAAATTCGAAAAACTCATCGGATTTTGGCTTACCTTGTTACCTTAACTGAACGGTTTAAACCCTATTAGTGGCAGGCTCCCGGGCTACCCCTATTAGTGGCAGGGGGCATATTCGGACCCCCGAGATCTCGAATCACCACGTCCGATTTTCAAAAAAATCAAACGGTGGTCGATTCACACTTAACACTGATCTACATTTCTAAAAAAAACAATGTTATAAATCTTAAATTAGGGGGGCAACGGGGCAAAAAACCGTTACAAAAATTAGAGATTATTTTTGATCCAAACAGTAGCATTCCATGTTTATCAACCGATTTAATCAATCAACATTGATCGATAGATATTGAGTACGAAATTGATATGTGATGACGATTGTTAAAAAATCAAAAATCATAGGCGTGTGCAAGTCACTAAATTGGGGGGCGAATTAAAAGCGTAATTCAAACGTTTTTTATGGCTTTTTCTGAACAAATGCAATAGTTCGTCATTTTAACATCATACACAATAGTTATTAAGCATGATTTTGTACCATAGGCGGTGCCAGGTTAACGAAAAAGGGAGGCCGAATATACCAAATATGATCAGCAGTCATGCTTCTACCACGGAATATAAATCAGTTACTGGTCATAGATAGTTCCATGTTTGAATGCTGCAAATCAGTCATAGGCGTATCCAGAAGGCCATTTGGGAGAGGTGTTAAAAACCTTTGATAAAAAATAAATCCCGCTAATATAATACTAACTAGTCAACAATTACTAGTTTGCTTGCAATTTTAAACTCACATAAGTTACCCGCTTTTTACCCTACCTGGGCTCGCCTATTCTCTTCAAATGTTTCAAAAAGGACCCCCTCGTTTGATGGCTTTTTTCATTGGAAAAACCTGCAGTATGGCTATTGTCCTTGTAGGCGCATGCATCAAAAAGCGTTCTTTGCGAATAATATGACCCCCTTTTTCGATTCCTGAGCGCGCCTCTGCAAAACAATTTATTTATATTCCTCTCGCTGGACTCATACTGTGCCCGTAATCATTTCTCAACTATCTGTTTATTGCACTGAATCGTCGTGGGTTTCGTTTCACTGATGGGCAGTTTACCCCCTTTTTCGTGTGCCTGGACACGCCCTGAAACTCAAGGACGTAATAATTATCCAAAATATGAAAGGAGAAAACGATCTCCAGCATCTTCATAGCTATAATCGCAATTATAATATTGTTGATGACTGTCAGTAGGCGTTTCATACTTGTTTGGAAATCCCCCCCTTTTCAAGTACCTGAAAAACCGCGTCTGCCGTTTTAAAAAATACGAAAGTGATAATCATGGCATCAACTAATTTGAACTTATTTGGAATTCCGCACCGTTAAAACGCTTATCGCAACTTCTTGATTATTGAGGCAGTTCAGGAAGAATCACGTGAATAGGACCGCATTTTCAGTATTAATCGTCAATCTCGTCGCCCGCGAAAATCCTCCCCAAAACTGGGCCCTGAACCGCCTCTGTTCAAGTTCAGAAAACTCAAAATTTTGACTCCAGATGTGAAAATCAATTTTAGGAAAAGTCCGAAAGTTTCATAAGCCTACTCGTATCCGTTTCGGAAATATCTAAGAAAAACATGAGGGGTGGGCAATATTTGCCCCCCCTGCCACTAATAGGGTTAAGACAAATATGCCTTAGTAAAAGTGTATTATCCCTCTACAGTGGAATATAGGTCAAATTTCGTCAATTTCAGGCAATATGGGGGGCTAACGCCCCTGCCGCCCCCTGGATCCACTAGTGGTCCTTCAGACAATATTCTGAAGAACCACATGCAGGAGCAGTGGCGGATCCAAGGGGGGGGTCACGGGGGTCATGACCCCCCCTTGGGCCGTGAAGGGGCACCACTGCGCCGGGGCACCAGGGGCACCACC